>QGED01000066.1:0-196591 GCA_004367475.1 Fusarium camptoceras | reverse complement strand
CAGCAGATGTGCGGTATCAACATCATCGCGTTCTACTCTACTACCGTGTTTAAAGAGGCTGGTATGTCTGACTTCAAAGCCATGATAGGCTCTTTTGGCTTCGGTCTAGTGAATTGGCTATTCTCTTTCCCTGCGTTCTGGACCATCGACACTGTAAGTTTGCCTCCTTCGTCGTCTTGCAATATGCTGAGTTTTTATAGTTCGGTCGCCGAAGTCTACTACTCTTCACGTTTCCCCAAATGACTTGGACACTTCTCGCTGCTGGCCTCTGTACTCTAATTTCGAAAGACACAGGAGATATTCGAACTGCTCTCATATGCCTCTTCGTGTTCCTCTTTGGCGCCTTCTACTCTCCCGGCGCAGGCCCCGTCCCATTCACATACGCCGCCGAAGTCTTCCCCCTTTCCCACCGAGAGACAGGTATGGGTTTTGCCGTGGCCACTTGTTTCTTTTGGGCCACTGTCCTTGGCATCTCATTCCCCTTTGTACTTGAACGGCTTCAAACCGTTGGTGCCTTTGGTCTGTATGCAGTCTTCAATCTTATCGCTTTCATCATGATCTTCTTCTGGGTTCCTGAGACGAAACAGCGGACTCTCGAAGAGCTTGATTGGGTATTTGCTGTGACGACAGGGAAGTTTGCTTCATATCAAATTCGTGTTGCGCTTCCGTGTTGGTTCAAGCGGTGGGTGCTTTTGGGGAAGGATACAACTAAGCAGCCTCTGTATGAGTTTGAGATTGTTGATGGCACTGGTACCTCTGAAGCTAAGGATTCGACCGGAAGAGCATAGAGTTTGTAACGGCATTGACAAAGGATCGGAGGGAATGATGCCAGTTTGAGGATCAGAATATAGTCAATATTAAATTCAAGAGAACTAAATGTTACCATGCCAGTCATAAGCGAAGCCTCCCTCTCAATCATCGTGATGCCTCAAAATTAGTGCCCATTTCACATACTAACCCTTCATGATGCATCACTACCACAATGGATTTTCATACTAGGCTTAAACTACGCTGTAGAATTGAGATAAAAGGGCAAAAAGAAACAAAAGAAACATACAACACCGGCCCAACTACTAATCCAGCGCTTCGCAGCTTAACTAAGGGAGAGCGGACGGGATCCCGTGTTTTCTACGAGCTGTGGTCGTATGTGACAGTTTGTTATGTATTGGAGTATATAAAGACATTGTTGTGGAAGTATAACCGTGCTCCCTGGCTGTTAGACCCATGTCTCCTAAACGAAGCAGCAAAAAGGGCAGTACACGCGGCGGTCTTCATGCAATATTGGAATGGTCGTGCTAAGCTCCTCAAGAAAACAAAACGTCTATTAGTAAGTTCCAAATACTTTTATCGCTAACAGTCAGTTACCGAAACCATGATCTATCGCTGAGCAGTGCAGCCACCAGTCCCCCTGCCCCTTTCAATGAGTCCAAATCATAGTCACCTTTCCACTCACAAGGCCTTCTTGCTCATCTCAGCAGCCTGGACCTTCGCAAAAGCCCTCTTCGTAGCCACAATGCTCTGTACCACTAGTGCCGCAGGAATAACAATCCAGATAGCATTGCAAAACACATAGTACATGTAAAAGTAGAACTGCTCAGGACGGCAGTACACAATGTTATGCACAATCTCATTGAAATAGCACGTCGCAAAGTAAAGAACATCGCCGTACAATTGGCCAACGCTGATAATGAGCTGGATGGGGTGTCGCAGAGGGTGTTGCTTGACAATGCTCCATGCGCAGAAGAAGGACATGGGACCCCAGAGGATAGCGGTGATGGCCTCCATAGGAACCAGGAATGAATCTTGGGTCAGATAGCGGGAGTCTGAGAGGGAATATTCTTTCCATAGTTGGGCGAAGAGGCTGAGTTTGCTGGAGAGATCGGTGAAGTTGGCGACATAGTAGCCTGGTCACTATTAGCATTGCACTCTTAAAACTAATGGTGAGTATGGAACTTACCTTCAAAGAAGAAATGGATGCATCCGCAAAGTGCAAACCACATCGTCACAAAGACCTCTCCTTTGGACAACTTTCGTGGCGCTGAGTTGATGAACAGTAGCGTTACTGCAAAGATGGCAATTGACATAACGACAAAGCTACCAACGAGCATGCGAGAGGGTATTGTGTTGGCCACATACTCAGGAAGAAGCGCATCCAATGGGGAGTATGGATGAAGGGGAATTCTTCCCGTTGCGTTGACAGCTTCTACGATAGTGTCCATCTCGTCGATTGTATGGGTAGTGAGTGTTGTAAAGTTGAAGTAAAGAGGGTGCCGTGTTGTTGTAAGACAAAAGCTGAGAGTCGAGTACCTTTTTAAACAACGACACAAAAGCCATAACGGGGCTGTTGAACAATTTGTGTCACATTAACCAACCAGTTGTTCCTTCCCTGAAAATCACAATTACCACGAATCTTACGTAGATCTAAGCATCGTCAATGCACGGATCCTAGCACCGTCACGGAAACTTGAGATCCGGGGTCGGACCATTCTATTTTGTCAGTGGAAATAATGTAAAGACAAGAAATCCCATTGGCCGCCCAGTAATCAGCTTAGGAAAGAAGGAACAAGTGTATAAAGCTGTGGACCTTCTGTAGCTGGAAAGCTGGAAAGTCGGGCATTCCGGGGCCCGTTGGTGATGTTTTGTTTGGTGTTTGCGAATACGAACGCGAAAATGACTTAGACCACCACCGAATACGCAAAACATGAGATTACATACATTACTCGACTTCTAATATGTTATCGATTCAGTCCTCACTTTGCCATAAGACTCATAATCATCGCCCGAACTCATTATAAGCGATAATTCAATCCTCCTCTCCTCTGTGCAAACCATCACCATTGTCTCTCGCATCCTCTTTTCTTCAGGGACTTTCTCGATACCCGCCCAGCTTGTCCTGGCAGGTAAAGTTTCAACATTGACATTTGCCCAAGCTTCCCATGGAATGTCCTCCGAAGCAAGAGATGATGCATTATCGTCAGAATTTGCAAGATCGCTTTCGAAATATGTCTGCCCTTCGATTTCCATGATCTTCTTACTTACTGCTGCTGCACCGTCGCTGAACCACATGCCTTCTTGTCGTTTGAGCTTATACAAAAATGCAATTGCACGACGACGAAGCCATGGATGACGACAGCGCTGGGCGACCATGAAAACCGGGACTATAACGCCAGGCTCGAGAGAAAGAGGTGACTTGACATGGAAGTTCTGTGTGCTGGCACATAGTGTTTCTGCGAGCGTGAGGATTCTTTCGTAAAGACCGAGAAAATTGTCCCATCGCAACTCTGAGCCAAATGCTCCTCCTGCCAGGAATGTACGCATGAGAGTATGATACAGCCTGATAGATATTGCGCCTCTCTGATCGTGCGGATTTGCGTGGTTCTTCTCAAACTGTCCCATCTTATACTCCCACGATGCAAGATCCCTTCTTGTCACTTCCATTAGATCTTCCTCTTCCGTCAAACCTCCATCAAATTCGTCCGCTGTTTTCTGGGCCATCATCATGAGTCTCCTCATGACCCCAAACAATGCCGTACCTGCTTGTGCATAGCTTTGAAGACCGGCGATGCGCTGCATATGTTCATCAATCCATACCCTGCTGGGAGCATTCTGATAAGGATACGGAGCACTCGAGTCAGAGAATGTCATGGCGTGTAAATCCAAACGCGTCAACATCTCAGCTGCGCTTGAAGTCTCAATGCTATACCCTGCCTGGTTCAACAGCCTGTGAGCAGCCATGATGTGAACCTGACTATCGGACCAACGCCCTATCAGGTGCGCAATAGACACAAGCGCGAGACTCAACGAGAGAAGCTTCGTCGGATCTTTCACTTCCCGAGCACAGGATATCGCGCATCCATAGCTCTCGTTCGCATCATTCCACATCTTCTCGCTCTCATCTCCATAGCCCTGGAAATACAACTCATGCCTCTGGTGAATGGCTCCCAGCGCAAGAGTAGCATGCCACACTGCCGGCTCAATATGCGCCAACTGCAAAATCTCCCTTGTCCAAAACTGTGACGGGATAAATGAAGCTGTCGATGGCGCCGTAAGTGTACGAAACACGTCAAAGAGCGTCAAGTTCGGTGGTCTGTCTGCTGCACTTCCGGGATACTGAGATAGAGCTTGTGAGATGGGTCCCACGGCTGAGATTTGACGAGCTGCTTCCGCGAGCTGCCGGCGTGTCAATGATGAGTTCTCCGGTAAATAACCATCGCATTTGCGTCTAGAGGACAAGCAGCGCTGGCAGGCAGGTTTGCCCATGTCACATTTGACGCGGCGGATGCTGATCAGATTCGTTAGTCAATTGAACTGGACTCACAACAGCTGTGACTTGCCGACATGTAATACACCCACTACCAGGTTTTCGCGCCATTGTATCGTTCCCTTTCAGAGAGTACAAGCATTTTGTTGGGGAATAAATAGACTAGAATAATTCTTTTCAAGTATTGGCGCCCTTCGCTTGAATTCATCACCATAAGCACAGCCACCTTAAAGGCATGGGTAAATGTAAAGGATGACCCGATGCTACCTTCGATTCAGCCCTGAGTCATGCCAATAAGCATTCGAGCTGGACACTTCACTTTACCAAAAGGGAGAAGAAAATACATTCTGAGGAGAGAACTTGCGACAGATGCTCTCGTGTCCTGTTGATCATCCCAGGAAGACAGCGGTGATCGACGTTAGCACTTTTGGCTCAGCCCTATTACAAGGATGTTATTTACAAGAGCACCAATCCTCTCCACCAATGACGACAAAGCTATCCATTCAATTGAGTACCGGGAACAAATACACCCAGTAGAAATGCGTAGCTTTGTAGGATCCCGTGAACATACAGCACCCATTACTCCTGCACATCAGTTACACGACGCCGGAAGTATGCAGTATGCATATTTACTTCATTACTCATAAGTTGGGTATCAAAATCCTATAATTCATTCTCCTTCTCTTTTCTCCTCGCCCGTAGAACCGCCGCATGCTGCTTCGTGTGGTATTTGACATCGTCGGGGTATAGCGGGTTCCAGACTGTATTACAGACCTTGCACTCAGAAAACGCTGCTTGAGAGGAAAGATTCAGTGTCGTTTGCACCGTCGATTTCCCCTTCGTTTTCTTCCCTGCTTTTGCATCACTATTGCTGCTCGATTCTCGATTTAATGAACTCTCTCTCAGGGCTGATCCCGTAGGTTTCGCGCCGCTCTCTTCTCCATTCTTTGCACCTTCCGCTGGCTGAATATCGTCCTCGCTATTCTCTCCGTCTAGCGCAGGAAGTGAAGTGGCGCGAAAGCGCAACAGTCGTGGTTTCTTCCGTGCTTCTGTCCTCGGTGCTGGTGGTGAAGATGGCGGTGTTGATCCAGGTCGTGGTTCGTCACTCTTTGGACTTGAAGCCGCTGTGGACGACGGGGGTACAGGTTTGAAAAAGCTCAGGATTGATCCCTTTGTAGGTTTGTTTGATACGGTAGTTTCGATAGTATTCTGAGTGTTTTCGGCGACTATATTCGGCAGCGGAGGTAACTCTTCATCCGAATCTTTCGGTACTGGTGTTTCCGTGGGAGTTATCTCTGATGTAACACGCTGCTTCTTTAGACTCTGTTGTCGCGGAGAGTCATCCCTTATGCTTCGTTTGCCGTATGTTCGTAGTGGTTTGGCGCGTGGTCGCGATATAGATGGGGCCAAGCTTTCGGACCTGCTTGAGTTAGTTTTATCAATCTTGTAGATCTAACGTTTTGGCGTACATTTTCAGTTGTCTGCGCTTCAGAAAGATCCCATGCCTGACACAAAAGATAGACGGTATCGATCTTGTCAACTCGGATGGAAACGTAAGTAAACAAATAACGCACGAGCTGCGCAATTGCGGTATACGAGGGCTATAAGGAATTAAAAATGAGGCAGGGAATCAATTACAATAATAGGAGATCGAATAAATGAACATGAAAGAACAGCCTCGACCTAATTTGTCGTCTTGCTGGAGAAAGAAAGCCATTAAATGTAACAAGGATCCCCACCAGGATGTCGCGTCGAGACGCGCCTGGCGCGCAGTCACATGCCACCACTGTACTCTAAAATAAGCCATGATATCACCATGGATAGGTAGGTAGTCATCAAGATGAACAGATGTCATTACTTTTCACTAAATTTACGCTTGAAGAAAATGCCGTGTCAACTAAACTACTTTGTATCCCCATCAATTCGTAATGCGCTGGTATTACTCGTATTTGAGCTCAGAAGCGAAGTTGACGATTTGGTCAACAGTATTAATTAGTATCCTGGTCATGTCTTGACCTATGTTCAGTCTTTCGTTTCCGAACTCCATCATTCACTGCATCATCCTTCTCATTGAGCAGCACCGTCTTCTCATCTTGATCCTCGTCCTTGCCCAAAACCCAGCTCTCAACGACTTGCTTCACCTCTTTCACCTTACCATGTTTCTTCCTCCCCTCATCCATCTTCCACATATAGGCATTATAGACCACCACTTCCGCGATACCAACGAGAATACTCCCTCCCATAGTCAGGAACAACCTCGATGGCAAACTCCACCATCGCGCTGTGACCCATAATGTGCCAGCAACGCCAGCTATACTGACCAAGAAATTGATGATGAGCGTGACTTGCTTGTGCACTTCCTCCATCGCAATATCATCGTCACCAAGATCTGCAGCTGTTGTAGGGCGGTTAACTTCCGCAAATGCAGCTGCGCTGGAAGGAAAACGATCTTTGAATGTCTCTTGTTGGGGTATAGGGTTCATCATTCGTTCGTAGGAGCGAGCTTCTTCGTCGCGGCGGAGACGGGCCATAAGAGCTTTGTATTCGGGAGACTGACAACCAGTTAGTTCTTGCACATTCGAGAGTCGCTAGTGGACGTACAGGCTCGGGTTTGGGAGGCGGTGGAGGGATGTACACAGATGCGCCGCGCAGGAGTTGTTCGAGTGTGTAGTTTGTGTTGTCTTGTGCTTTTGAGCGTTTCCATAGGTCCACGATTTGGCCATGCGATATGGGCTTTCCGACTTTGGGATCGTCTAGCGAAGGTTCATTTGTCGGTTGTGATGATTCTTGTGTTTCGCTTTCGCCATCATGCTTTTCGTTTTCTGGTGTTTCTGTTGGTTCAACAGTCGCTAATGCCTCCACGATGGAGGATGTCATTGTAAGGAGAACCATTTCGTATTATGAGAGCGACCTGGAAGAGTATCAGGCAATAAAGGCCGCGCGACAATTGCGCTGCTAAAGTCGTTGAATTGCAGTTGATCCTTGTCTTACAGTACCTATGTATTAACATTGAAAGTCTAAGTATGAATTCGCAGGCATCAATTACAGCAGGCCAGTTCCTCTGAATCGGTAGCGATTCATCCGCTGACGCTCTAGCTTAACGGCCCCATCGCATGTCAGACCAATCATGATCTCTCAATCGACCGCCTGCTACGGGCTCTGGTCGGACGGACCCGCTAACCCCCCGGCTTAGCAGAACACAGCTAGAGCTGGAAAAGTTTAGAGGTCCATCCATCGGATCAAATCGATAACTAGAGGCAAGGCTCAAAAATCCAAAAATCCATTCTCGACAAATTTCCCTCGGGATTCCGATATCGACTGATCCTTCCAATTGACGACCAGACACTTTACGACGAGTATTATCGATATACCTGGGCGAATGTGGACATAACCCTCGACTTTTTGCCGACCGAATTTTCCTCTCGATCCATATAAATCGTCTCAGTGTGTGAAGGCGATGATGCTCCGTCCGGGGGCCTCGGTGGTGCGCGGCACCATGGCTAGACAAGCTATGTGGACGAAGGCAAATTTGGCAGCGGCACCCGCGTGCGCTTTATGCAGACAATTGACCGTCAGTCGGGGTCCTACGAGGATACACGGCGCCTCGTTGCACACCAGCCCACGAAGAGATTCAGCGTGGGGTGCTGCTGTGCAGGTCGCTTCCAATGTCGTGAGCAACGTCGTCAAGAAGGCCTCCAAAGATGCGATGCATGTCGATCCTCTGCGGACCGTTGCCAAGGAAATGAAGTTCCTCACAGGCAATATTCGAAAACTTCTTGGCTCCGGACATCCGTCACTTGACCGTGCTGCCAAATATTATACCCAGGCTGAGGGCAAGCATGTTAGGCCCTTGATCGTTCTGCTCATGAGTAGAGCAACCTACCTCTGCCCTAAGACAACTCCTACGGCTCCTACAGTTACATCTCGTGGTGTCGATACTTCGTTATCACCGGCTCAGATCCTCGCCGACGTAAACCCTTCGACTCATCCTCTCTCATCCCTCGAACAAGAGGTTCCCGACGCCAACTCAGACATTCTTCCCAGCCAGCGTCGACTCGCCGAAATTACGGAACTGATTCACACGGCTTCGCTTCTTCACGACGATGTTATCGACCACTCTGTGTCTCGACGAGGCTCCCCGTCAGCGAACTTGGAATTTGGCAACAAGATGGCAGTTCTAGCCGGTGACTTCTTACTCGGCAGGGCATCTGTTGCGCTGGCTCGTCTTCGCAATCCTGAGGTTGTTGAGCTGCTGGCTACCGTTATTGCCAACTTGGTGGAGGGCGAGTTCATGCAACTTAAGAACACAGAGCGTGATGAGCGGAATCCCAAGTGGTCCGAGGAGACAGTCACATATTACCTCCAAAAGACCTACCTCAAGACCGCCTCTCTTATCTCCAAATCGTGCCGAGCTGCCGCTTTGCTGGGTAACACAGATTCTGTGACAGTTGACGCAGCATACTCGTACGGACGAAACCTGGGATTGGCCTTCCAGCTGGTGGATGACCTCTTGGATTATACGCAGAGTGGATCGGATCTAGGAAAGCCTGCGGGGGCAGATCTGGAGTTGGGTCTTGCGACAGCACCACTACTATTTGCTTGGAAGCAAATGCCGGAGCTCGGAGCGCTCGTGGGCCGCAAGTTCGCACAGGAAGGTGACGTACAAAGGGTAAGTTGGTTGCATTGTCTTGGCGAATCACGTTGGTTGGAGACGATCCATGCTAATAATACATCAGGCACGTGAATTGGTTCTCCAAAGCGACGGTATCGAGCAGACACGAGCTCTCGCGCAAGAATACGTGGATAAAGCCATTGCCTCGATTGCGGACTTTCCCGACAGCGAGGCCAAGGATGGACTGGTCGAGATGGCGCACAAGTCACTCAAGCGACAGAAGTAAAAGTGCTGAGTACCGTGGAGGGGAAAAGGCGTGATGATCTGGATGATGGTGGTCCAGTTTCGTCTGCCGTGTACAAATATAACATCACATCATATCACTGATTTTTTAACGATGGAAAAGAAGGGAAATGCATGAAGAAAAATCAGGAATATCTCGAGATGGCGGGATGGGCAAGTAAAGGTCAGCTGGGATGGGAGTTGGTAGCATTGACCTAGCATGGCGGTGTATGATTGTGCTTTTAGGCTTGCTTTGTCTTGTCTTTTGAACAAACTAAAACCGAGGGATCTAGACGGCTGGGAGGGAAAGTGATGCATGTATGATTATACTATACCTGTACTACTTATTTCTATTTTCTAACATACTGGACATGATGATGATAAGATTACTGGACGCCGCTTATAGCCGCCTATTTGGGAGAATTGTACAGAGTACCTTTTTCAGCTACTTTGCAACTTTGAGAATCAGAGGGTGTGATGACGACGACTAGATATTGGATACCGGCGTGGCTTGGCAAGTGAAGCGGATGACGGTCAAGACTTTTTGTATTGCAACCTCGGGGATGCATCGAAAGGCTCAACTTCGTGTTTTGATCGAGTAATACCAAATCTATTGATCGAGTAAGCCTCAGAAGAGAGAGGAAGCTAGGTCAGAAAAGGCCCAGCCACCAGCCCACGGGGTGGATTAGTCCAGCAACTCCGCGGGGGGTTCAGATTTGAGCTAGAGCCAAAACACCACGACGATCTGATTGCATTACTCGATAGAAACGTGTCCAAGGTAAGGGCAAGTCATCCGCCAAAGACACGAGAACCACGACTTTGAGAAATCGCTAGAATGAAATGTCATCGGCTGACGGATTTAAGAGTGAATGGCCTCACGGGGACATTCCTCTCACAAGACCTCGAACGGCTGTTGGTAGCGGTATCGTCGACCCCGAATAGCCTCAGACTCTTGCCATTCTTAGTAAGGCAAAAGGTCAAAGTAACGAAAATATCCGACACACTCGTTAACTGCAACGGCGTTACATGCGCTAGTAATTGCTCTCTTTTGACTTCCATTCGCATCGTATTACTCGATATTTACTCGATTCAATCACCCACTACCGCCTTCGGCTTAGAGATTCGAGTCTCTGATTGGTCGCGACTCGTGAGAAACCGGCATCCGGCTGTGTCCGATGGACCCTGAATTCCAGATTTTTTTCTCTACTGCAGTGATAAGCTAGTCTAAGCTTTCAAGTTGTAAGTGGGACTGGACTGGACTGGACTGGACTGGCACTGGCAAACTGGGACCGGATATGCACAAGTGGGAAGTGAAGGGGGAACAACACATACACATCGGACTTGTGCGAGGGTTATAAGTGGAATAGCAGAGCTGACTAGAAAGAAGGAGAGGAACAGGGGGAGCGGGAGGCAAATCATTGATTGGAAGAATGGTGTTTTGATCGAATAATGAATAAAACTGTCCGTGAAAATACCGAGCCGAAGGGTCACGATAAGAAGAAAGCTATAGCCGAATCCTGGGGGTGGCTTTTTTCCCTCTTCTTCTCCTTCTTCATTATACCAACACTCGTTGAAATAGACAAACCAATTATCTTTTATCCTTTTGTTGATCAATAGAGTCTTATCAGACGCATCATACCGCTTGGCTCCGTCTGACTCTCTTATCTTTGAGTCGCAACCCCACCAATTGGCGAATCTGAAAGCCACCCCTCCAACAAGAGGCAGAGAGATAAGGATAAGAGCGGTATCTCGAGAACATCCGAATTAGGGAAAGAGAGTGAACCAGCTTTCCCCAGATTTTGAATCCAAGCTTGTAGTAGCTTTGTTTGACATCTTTTGTCTTTTTCCCTTTTCATCTTTTCCTTCCTTCTCTTTATCCTTCTTCTTATCCTCCTTATCCTTATCACTCCTATCATCCATCATGACTTCTCCCAGTGCTGAGCAATACCCCGAGGGTCCTCTCTCAGTCCTTGTATCAACCAGAGTCGTCGTCACTCTTCCAGATGAGTCTCTTGTTGTCACTCCCGCTTCAGTCGTTGTTAGCCCCATCACTGGAAAGATTGTCTCAATCATCCCCGAAGTCCTTCCCTCATCCAGTTTCCCTGCTGGCACAAACTATGTCGATCATGGTTCCAAGGTCCTCATGCCCGGTCTCGTCGATGCTCATGTTCACTTGAACGAGCCTGGTCGAACCGAGTGGGAGGGCTTCTGGACTGGTACCCGTGCTGCTGCCAGTGGTGGCGTTACCACCGTGGTTGACATGCCTCTTAACGCCATTCCTCCTACCACTACCCTCCACGGCTTCGAGGAGAAGCTTCGCGCCAGTCAAGGCCAGTGCTGGGTCGATGTTGGCTTCTACGGTGGTGTCATCCCTGGCAATGCTGATGAGCTGCTACCTCTCATTGAGGCTGGTGTTCGAGGTTTCAAGGGTTTCTTGATCGAGTCTGGTGTAAGTTGAACCTGTATCATATAAGCCGAGTCGCAAACTGACAATCGTTAGGTTGATGAGTTCCCCGCTGTATCTTCCAAGGATATCGCCCTCGCCATGGAAACCCTCAAGGACAGCAAGACCACCCTTATGTTCCACGCCGAGATGATCCCTCCCATCGCCCAGTCCGTCAGCGACACAGTCCAGGCCTCAGAGCCTCCGCTTGCCCCTACTGGTGAGCTCAACGCCTACAAGACCTTCCTCGAGTCTCGACCTCCTGCTTTCGAAACATACGCCGTCGAGGAGATTCTCAGCCAAGCGCACATTGCTCCTCACCTCCACCTCCACATTGTCCACCTTTCCGCTACCCAGTGCATTCCGCTTCTCAAGGCCGCTCGCCAGTCCGGTATCAACATTACAGCCGAGACTTGCTTCCACTACCTCGGCCTGACCGCTGAAGAGATCGAGAAGGGTGACACTCGACACAAGTGCTGCCCACCTATCCGAGAGGGCAAGAACCGCGATGGCCTCTGGGAAGAACTTGTCGCCGAGGACTCGTGCATCAAGACTGTCGTGTCTGATCACTCGCCTTGCACACCTCAGCTCAAGCTCCTTCCTCAGCACCTAGACACAGCCCGACCGGAAATTACCCACAACGACTCGGGTATCGTCATGACAGCTCCTGAGATTCAGAACCCCGTTGAAGAGAAGGCCCGTGGTGACTTCTTCGCCGCTTGGGGTGGTATCTCTTCTGTCGGTCTCGGTCTCCCTATCCTCTACTCCGCAGCTAAGAAGCGCGCCGACTTCTCCAAGACACCCAGCATCACCGATATCGTCCGTCTCTGCTCTCAAGCTACTGCTGTGCAAGTCGGTCTCTCCCACCGCAAGGGTGCCATCCGAGTCGGTATGGATGCTGATATCTGCGTGTTCGACGATACCGAGGAGTGGACATTCACTCAAGGCGACATGCGATGGAAGAACCGATGCTCACCATGGGAGGGCCACGAGTTTACCGGTCGCGTGAAGGAGACATGGCTGCGTGGTAACAAGGTGTTTGAGCTCGGTGCTCCCAACTCTGGCTTCGTTGTCAGCAAGCCTCTTGGCGAATCCATCACCGAGAAGCGAACAGTTTAAAGCGACAACGACGATGCGAAACGAAAATGATTGATGATTTCTAGACAACATGTGCAAAGAAAGGCGTTATGGGATGAAATGGGTTGGTAGAAATGTGTTTGTTTTTTAACTCTTGGGTTGTTGTATGATCTATTATTTCTATATCTCTACAGCTATAGCATGAGTAATGTGAAGAGATTGATGAAAAAGTGGCGTCATTCGATCGATGTCTCTCATGTGCATGTGAGTAGTCACTGTCACTGTCTTGTCTCGTCTTGGTCTTTATGGGAGAAGAATAGTGTAGGCTTTCTTGAAAGATGATTTGGAGAAATTGTGGGGGTTGATGATAATCTCATCACCATTGAGAATTGGTGTGAGGCATTTGGGAGGATCTTCTCCGCTTCAAAGCAACTTTAAGCGCTGGAGAATGTTGGAGAACAGTGAGTTTGTCTCAATAAGATGATGCTCCGTTGTTCTGAAGATATCACCAACTGCATCACGAATTGATCACAAGATAATTGCTACTTATCCTCATCGGCTAAGGTTTACCGAGGCATGGGTCAATACGAAATAACCCACCTTGTCTGGCGACCAAAAAAAATAAATAAAAAAGGGTTTTATACATAGACCTCGCTTATACAAAAACGGCTGTCAAAGCGAATGAACCTGGGAACCGTTGCATCGTTTCGCAAGCGACCCGTAAATGCAAGCAAAGCCGTCTCTGTCGGTCAGGGATCGATAAGCGAGGTTTAGTATCAGCACGAGTCTTTAAGTGGTGGGATTAATGGTTGAAGTACCCAGACATGATGGAGTTTAATTAAAACAAGAACAAGTTTACTTAAGAGGAATGTTAGATTGATAAGAAAGGGACTTGAGTATTGGCAATTAGCGAGTTAACGACCTACCAGTTTAATCTTGCATGCAACCTTTTCCCTAAAAAACAATCCATGCCTCGGGTTTGCACCGTTCCGAAAGCGAATCTCTACCACTACCACGTCAGCATGGGCCGCCGACTTGGATGTTCATCCACTAATCATGGACATCTTGTTGCTTCTGGATCAATTCTTTGCCCAGTCTAGACCCAGAAAGAGTCAACTCCCCAGCTGTTGGTTGGTCTTGTCTCCCCGCAAACCTCGAAGCGAGGCGTTACATCTCCACTAATACTAACAACCAACCCCAAAGACGAGACGAGGAGGAAACCTTTTCATGCTTGCTTTCACCTCTAATGTGCTGTACTGTACTTTTCGGCGGCCGAATTGGCATCCACTTCGGGTAATAAGCATGATCTCGTTTATATTATCTCGGCTTGCGCTGCGGCGTTTACGAACTGAGAGATGAATTTGCGTCTTTTTCCCTTTTTCGTATGGCATGGGGGGTGACCTGATTGCCTTTAATAAGATCCTCGTATATCTTTTGCTATTCTCGAGTCTCTTTGTCGAATTTCGGATCGTGACTTTACTCGCCAGTTATCATACCTCGGCGTCATAGACCACACCCATTCGCAAAACAGACTACAATCTCACTCTCACCGCAGCTGAAGATTCCGGACAATAGCCTGTTCGCAAATCCTTCAGACCATAATGTCACGGGCCTGGACCAACAGATAACATCGCCTGCTCAATTCAGTTCCTCACTTACATACGAACAAAAGAATCGAGGCCGCAGCGATGTCGCAGCATAACATCGACATTGAGAAGATGGACAGACCCAGCTCGTTGGATATCTCGATAGATCCTCGGGTACAGCAGAGTGATATTTCACGGTTGTCTGTATCCGGAGGCGGAAACTTGTCTCTCGCCGATGTACAGGCTGTCCATGTTCGACTTCATGACTTGGCAGTTTCAGTTGATACAGCACCATCATGGCTCGCCCCTTCGACATACGGCGACTTGGTCTCGTCAAAATTCAACACTGCGCCAAAGATGAAACCGCTTCTCCATTCTGTGAACGCTGATCTCCAACCCGGAACGTTAACGGCCATCATTGGAGGTAGTGGATCTGGTAAGACAACGCTGCTCAACACTGTAGCTGAGAGAGTGTTGAGTTCGAGGTTAAGCCAACAAGGTGTCGCTACTTTCAATGGCAGAGTTGGAGTACATAGTGTCCGCCATGCCTATGTTATGCAGCAGGATATCCTACTCCCTACCCTAACCGTTAGAGAAACCCTGCGATACTCAGCCGACTTGCGACTGCCCCCGTCAACCACTTCCGAAGAACGACATAGGGTTGTCGAGGAGGTTATTCTCGAACTCGGTCTCAAGGAATGCGCCGATACAAGGATTGGAAACTCTCAACATCATGGATGCTCAGGTGGCGAGAAGCGACGAACAAGCATTGGCGTTCAACTTCTAGCTAATCCTTCCGTCCTCTTCCTCGACGAACCGACCACCGGTCTTGACGCCACGAGTGCGTACCAGCTTGTCCGAACACTAAAAACGCTCACGCAAAAGGGACGAACGATTATTACGACTATTCACCAACCTCGATCTGAGATTTGGGATCTCTTCGACAACTTGATCGTTCTAACAAAAGGAAGTCCTGTGTACTCAGGCGCAGTCAAGGATTCAGTTCCATGGTTTGGAGATTTGGGATTTCAACTACCCCCTTTTGTCAATCCCGCCGAGTTCATCATCGACATAGCAGCTGTGGACAACAGAACACCCGAGTTGGAACAGGAAACGATGGCCAAGGTGGAGCGTTTGAAGAATGCTTGGAATCAGGAGACTTTGAAGCGATATCCTCCGCCTGAGAACACTATTGATGTCGGCGATGGCAAGAAAAAGAGGGATAAAAAGACAGAAGAGCATGCGGGCTTCTTACGACAAGTTACAGTTCTCACTGATCGTACACTCAAGGTGACATATCGTGACCCTCTCGGTATGGCAGCATCCATCTCAGAAGCTGTATTCATGGGTCTCGTAACTGGCTACATGTTCTACCAGCTCGGTCGCGACCAAGCTGGGATTCGATCTCGCCAAGGTGGTCTCTATACAGCAGCTGGTCTTCAAGGCTATCTCATCCTCGTCTTCGAAGTCTACCGCATGACATTCGACATTCCCACATTCGATCGTGAAAACTCAGAAGGGTGTGTCGACGCTCTCCCCTTCGTTCTCTCACGACGAATAGCCCGTATGATCACAGAAGATGTGGCAGCGCCATTTCTGTTCTCCGTCATCTTCTACTTCATGGCTGGTTTTGAGCGTGATGTGGAACGGTTCTTTATCTTCTTTGCTATTACGCTGCTGAACCAGTATATCGCTGTCACTTGTGCCATGGTTTGTGTGGCAACGGTTAGGCACTTTGCTGGGGCGAGTGTTATTGCCAATCTGATCTTCACACTTCAAAGTATGGCTTGTGGCATGTTTATTAATGTTAACAGTCTCCCGGTCTACGTTCGCTGGCTAAAGTGGCTTACTTACACGGTATGCATCTCGGTCTTAGTGTGCGTCTTTGATACTAACGTCTACAGTTCTACGTCTTCAGCGCATATTGCGGAAACGAGTTCGAAGGGAGCTTCTACGACTGTCCCGCCTCGAATGACCCATCTGATCCAAGATGTAAGCAATACACAGGATCATACGTCATGGCATCTCTCGGCTTCCCCAAGGATTGGGTGGCCAAGCCGATTCTTGTGTGCCTGGCCTTTCTTGTGTTCTTTTTCGTGCTGGCTGTTGTCGGATTACACATTATCAAAGTCGAGATGACGATTGCTCGAGCCCGCGTTTCGGATACTGATCTGTCGGCTGGTAAGGAGAAGATGAATGCGAGGTCTGTTGCAGATGTGCGTACTATCGACTTGGAGCTGAACGAGTTTTCGTTGGCTTTGGACAAGAGGACACAGCTGGGGAAGAAGTTGCCTACAAAAACGATTTTGAACCCTGTCAATGCGACGTTTAGTGCCGGAGTGTTGAACGTCATCATGGGTCCTTCAGGCAGTGGAAAGACGTCGCTGCTCAACGCTATGGCCCTCCGACTGCGCGATTCTGTTGGAACGAAATACCGGCCAGCTGGAAAACTGACTTTCAATGGAGCTCTTCCTTCAGATTCAGTCATTAGATCGGTATGCTCTTATGTCTGTCAGGACGATGATGCGCTGCTGCCATCTCTTACTGTCCGCGAGACACTTCGCTTTGCAGCTGGACTTCGTCTTCCATCATTCATGAGCAAAGATGAAAAGAACCGTCGAGCAGAAGAAGTCCTCCTCAAGATGGGTTTGAAAGACTGTGCCGATAATCTCGTGGGCGGTGAACTCGTCAAGGGTATCTCTGGAGGAGAAAAGCGCCGTGTATCAATCGCCGTTCAGGTTCTGACCGACCCTCGCATTCTTCTCCTCGACGAACCGACCTCGGGACTTGACGCCTTCACCGCGAACTCAATCATGGAAGTTCTCCAAGGCCTCGCCAATGAAGGCCGAACCCTCATCCTAACAATTCATCAAGCCCGGTCCGACCTATTTAGAGAATTTGGAAATGTCCTGCTTCTGGCACGTGGTGGTTCACAGGTTTACTCTGGTCCTGGAAGGGATATGCTTGGATATCTAGCGCGTCACGGATATGAGTGTCCGCAGCATACTAACCCTGCGGACTTTGCCTTGGATATGATCACGATTGATCTGCAACATGAAGGGAAAGAGTTGGAGTCTCGGAAGAGAGTTCAGAATATGATTGAGAATTGGAAGGAGGAGAACTCGTCGACAAAGAATGAGAAGCTTTCTGATATTCAGGAGAAGGACGAAGTTACGAATACGGAAACAGATATCACTCAAGAGGGCACAACTCTTCCGCCTTCACCACCACAAAAGCGTCGATCGTTCAACAAGGCCAACCTTTCAACTCCCGCTGAACTGGGAGCGCTCATCCGCAAACGAGCTCCCATCACAACAGCTCTCCCTCTGCTTCTACACCGCGCCGTCATCAATACATACCGCCAACCAGAGCTCATCGTTGCTCGTCTTATGCAAGTCATCGGCCTCGCCATCATTCTAGCCCTCTTCTTCGCCCCGTTCGACAACGACTACTACTCCGTCCAGAGCCGTATGGGTTTCGTCCAGGAGATCGGCGCATTCTACTTTGTCGGCATGTTACAAAACACCGCCATTTACCCTACCGAGCGCGATGTGTTTTATAGAGAGGACGACGATGGCGTCTATAGCGTTGACGCCTTCCTTGCTTCCTACACGATTCTTGAAGTTCCTTTTGAGGTTATAAGCTGTATGATCTTTGGTGTCCTGGGCGTTATCGCAGTTGATCTCCCCCGCACAGCAACACTCTACTTCGTTTCCGTCTTTGCTTGCTTTGGCATCGTATCTTGCGGTGAGAGTCTCGGTATCATGTTCAACACGCTCTTTGGGCATACCGGTTTTGCCGTTAACATCATGGGTGTCTTCCTTGCACTCGCCAACACCATGGCTGGCGTGCTCTCCATTGACATGCCCGATTTATTCAAGGCGTTCAACTACCTCTCGCCCATCCGATACGGCACGCGCGCCGTGGCACCATACTCACTACGTGGTATTGAGTTCACGTGCAATGATGAGCAAAGACTTGAGAACGGGCAGTGTCCAGTCCAGACGGGCCAGGATGTGTTGGAGTTGTATAACTTTGATGTCGATCCTGTTGTGAATGTTGCATGCTTGGCGGCTTGTGTAGTCGTCTACAGGTTTTTGGCATGGGGGTTGTTGAGGATTGCCAGGACACATTGGAGAGGGAAGAAGAAGGATAGGAAGGACAGAAACAAGGCGTAGACGGATCGTGTGATCGAATATAATCACCAAACACATAGAGGATTCAGAACAACATCTCTCAACAATGACTCAGAATAAAACCCATGGTTCCAATCTAACAGAGCACTGTCGATGCGTTAAAGCTTTTTTAGCAAAAGCATACTCCCAAAAAAAAATCGTATCGAGTAGTTAACCTAGAGCCAATTACTGGCCAATAACAGATGCGTCTAAAGGGCGTTGTAAACTGTCAATGGCATTCCATAATGTCTCACCTTGCCGAGGGGTATGGTTGGCGTGTTCATGGAGACTCACGATTAGAATCATACTCTTGTCATGAAGGTTGTTGTGCTGGAAGGAAGATTTGCCAAGTCCCCGTAAGTCCGTCACCTCCTGGATATTTTGCAGTTCGACAATTTACCTAATACCTCGATAACACAGATAACAAGTAAAATATACAATTGCAACACAGCAATCGATCGAATATGTTATAACTTTAGTAATTGAATGTCTTACATATTTCTCCCCTACTTTGGCTTTCAAAGGAGAGCTGTGGCGCTGCTCCCTTTAGTATGGGTGACCCGTCCGAGAACAGTAACTCTGGTGATCAGAGGAGCACACAATGATCCAGCTTAACATTTACTGTTCAACTGGTATGGGCCATATATTCATTCACGACCCATAATATTTTGACAACCAATCACCAATCTCATAGTCAAATACAATCGTTATTCAGTATGGTGGCGTCCATACTCGTTGTCAGCTGGATGGATGCCTATAACACTTGTCCCTCGACACCAAGGACTCCCTTCGACTTCTGACTTATAATGGCGTTAAGACTGTTTTTGAATTGCTTCATTCTACTGCCATTGTAGATTTCTCAAATCTTGTTATCTTGGAATTCTGGTACATTCTCTCAATATGGTGGCCATAACGTCTCGCGTGCTCAGGCTGCTACCAGCTACTCTTCTGATCACAATTTGCATCTTATTCTTCTTCGCTACATACAACCCAGACCAAGGAGGCAAAGAGATATTCCTACCACAAACGACACAAGCCGAAGACAAAGACAGTACATCACATTCTTGGGATGACGAAATTGAATCCACAGACAGTGACTTGGAAGACGAAAGCCAGTACGACTTCGGGGCTGACTTTGAGAGTGGCCTCGCAGAATATGAGAAAGAGATGGACCTTGCCTTCAAACCGGATGGTGACGACGAGGACGACGGCGAAATGATCGAGGTCGATGATGATGATGATGATGAGGACAACATTGTTGAGGATAACGATGAAGCTGATGACGATGTTGTCCCAAGTTTTACACGACTGAACAATAGCCAGCTATACCTCAACGACGACGCGACTGACTGGTCCAAATTTGCCTATGTCCAGTATGTTACCGATGAAGATTACCTGTGCAACTCAGTCATGGCATTCGAAACACTTCATCGCCTTGGTAGTCGAGCCGATCGTGTCATAATGTATCCAAGCGCAATGCTCGTGCCGGATGCTGAGTACTCCGATACAAAAGCAGGGCAGCTCCTCATCAAGGCGCGCGACGAGTACAATGTCAAGTTACAACCTATTGAGATTCAGCGTCGGGAAAGCGATGATTGTAAGTACGAACACAATAACGACTTCAGGCAGCATCTCTGACATCCTGACAGTGACGCGGGCTGAGTCATTCACCAAGCTTCTTGCCTTCAATCAAACCCAATATGAAAAGGTTCTTTCCCTTGACTCTGACGGAATGGTTCTCCAACCAATGGATGAATTATTCCACCTGCCCTCTTGTCCTGTCGCCATGCCTCGCGCATACTGGCTATACCACGACGGGACGCCATCCAAGGTCCTGTCATCACAACTGATGGTTGTGGAGCCCAGCGAAGTCGAGTTTGGGCGTATCATGGAAAAGATGGAAACTATTGATGCCAATGACTACGATATGGAGGTCGTGAACGAGCTCTACTTGGACAGTGCACTGGTTCTACCGCACCGCAAGTATAACATGCTTTCGGCTGAGTTCAGAAGGGAGAACCACACTGATTACTTGGGGTCCGATCGCGAAACCTGGGATCCAATTGGGGCTTACAACGAGGCCAAGTTTGTACACTTTTCTGACTGGCCTGTACCAAAGCCTTGGATCCAAGACCTGGACTTGCGTCAAGAGCACGAGCCTAAATGTCGCATGGTCGATGACGAGTTGAGCTGCACCGAGCGGGAGATTTGGAATAAGCTATATACAGACTTTGCTCTGACACGAAAGGTAAGCGTCCATCCCCGCGTCTTTGAAGTGAGAGATGTGCTAACTGCTGGTATAGAGGGTTTGTAAGACTGTTGATAAGACTCCCAAGAAGGTAGAGAAGCAAAGTTTCTGGAGCTTCCATAGTGGGCAGTAAACCAAGTCAGGGATTGGGATTCTGTCATTGGAAATTTGGATATTACTGAGGTTTAGATCGAGCGTAGTATTGTTTACCCTAATATCATTTTATTCCATTTAAACGAAAAAGTCAAGTCAGGCTGGCTGTAGTTTAAATAATAACAGAAAACAGGCTTGTGAATGTGAATGATATGTCTCCTTGCAACCCAGTTGCATGTCCAACCATACATCTCTCTATCATAACGCCAATTGTGATTATATTCCCACCAGAACGCCGTAAAGTTTCTCAAAGTATGAATGATCAAATGACATCTTGACTTCTTAAGCCAGCGTTGTACAAGCTTCTCACAGCCTCTCTCATAGCCTCGATGAACTTGCCCTCCTCTATCGCAACGGCGTCCATCTGCCAGTCGCCAGGCTTCACTCCTTTTGGTAGCTTCGCGTGTGTGCTAAAGTAACCGTTGCCCATCATCTGCGCCAAGTTACGGAAGCCTTTGTGGAAGAACTCGTGAGGTAGAATCTCCAGAGTAGCTGCCCCACTGGGGAGAAACATGGTATGCGCAAGGCCAGCTCCGTGGACACCAGCGAGTAAGTCGGTCTTTTGGACGGTCTCAAGTTGATCTTTGAAAGACATGGTAGCAAAGTCAACTTCGTTGAGCACCATCTTGGGAATAGCTTTCCGAGCGGCTTCAAGTAGTTCGGTCTCGTTGCGTAAGGACCGCGTATTGGTACGCTTTATGAAGGTGACGATAACGTCGTTATCGTGCTTTTTCTTGGATACACCGTAGTGTGCGAGGACCCGCTTGGAGAAGGTTTTAATAAGTGAAGCATCGCGGCAGTCATTCGGGTTCCAATCGCTTTGCCACAAGGTGTTGCTGCCACCTGCAAGAGGCAGGATAAGGTTGGTCGGGGGTTCATCCGCTTTCAGATCTCTTAGCCGGCGGATAGGCATCTTCGCAAAGAGTTTCCATAGATCGAAGTAAGGCCCATCTCTATTGTCATCCAAGATAACGACCTGAGTGTTCTGGCCATCTTTGGCGGTAATAAAAGGTTCTTTCGTGTGAGAGTCCATACTGATTTGAAGAATATCCATGGTATAGGTAAGACTCATAATCTCCATCATACAATGCCATGGGTTGTCAGACCCTTCTCGCTTGAGAAGGATAGTAGTAGTGTTAGGTTTAGCATTGGCATTTCCTCCATCTAAAGTGACAAAGCTCTCCATGACACTTCCAGGACCAGTTTCATACCAATAACGGGAGAGCCATTCAGGAATTGGCCTTGCACCTCGTGCAACCTCATCATTGGGGAGCTTCCGTAGAGCACATTTCATCTTCCACTTCTTCTCTTTAGCATCAAAGACAGCTCCGCGCGCATGGCACATGGTATCTAACCGGTCTCCAGTTGTGTCAGACCAGAAACAATGCAGATCCGAAGCAGACTCGGGAGTACAATAAGAGAATTCAGAACCGCGATACTTTTCGAGATATGCTGTTCCGTATCTGTTCTCGCACCAGTCACTGTTCGGTTCCTCATGGTAGTAGTCCTTCGGGAGACCCGGGGTGACGACAGGAGGGCTGGGCAATTTAGTCTTGGTAGGCTTTGCTGTGGGTTTTGGCTTTGACTCTGACTGCGTGGTTGTGGATTTCTGTTCATTGTCATGATGAGATATGGCCCATTTTGGCCAAGAATCGGTCCCGCTGAAGGCCTGTCCGTGGTATGAAGTCAGTCCGAGTATCAGACAGACCAGGACGACAGAAGCGAGGGCGACACGATATCGCTTTGCGTTAACAAGAATCATGGCGACAGGCGAAACAAAATATCTGGAGAGAACTTGGACATGCAGCAAACAAACAAGAAAGATGGGAAAGAAGCAGCCAACATGAGGCTTGACATAACGTAACCATCCTCGAGTTGAGTGAAGTGAAGAAGCAAAGCTCAAACCTCACCACTCAGCAACCCCCCATCCATGTCGTATTTCCCTGAAACTGTGGCCCTTGAAATTGAGGCACGACCAATCCGGACCCTGACATATTGGCGCTGGTGTCTCTCCACATTGACCCCTGTCCCGCTACCTAATCCCACCTTTCTTCATCCTTCTGGCCATAGAGCGTGTTCTTGGCGTAACCATTCCTGTCCTCTTCCGTCGGTATTTCGCATTTCTTAAGTGGAACAAAGTCATACGAGCCGCTGTGCACAGCCTCCTGTGGCCTATCACGAAGACGTGCGAGCCGCCGGCTCAGGTTTGGCGCCATAGCGGGCTTGTTTTAGCGGCCATCAATTAAGAAACAGAGAGTGAATTAAGACAAGGACTCCTGCGGAGCGCGCTTATCGGAATGAGACGTTTGCCTTGTGGACCGAACCGTCTCAAGGTGTGTAGGGCTGTGAGTTTCTTGAACCAAACAGTTTTTAAACTACTCAGACATTTAGGAAGAGTTGCTCTGCGCTGAAAATCGTTGCAGAATTTAAAAGAGCTTGGGCTGGTTGCACAGACTTTAAAATCCCTCACTACTTTCCATTGAAGATTGCACACGCTCTCATACCCTTGCTAGGTAAATGTATGTTGGTTGATAGCTTAGAGACGAAACACCAGGGGTACCAGCTGAAGATGGGTTTTTGCATGTAATGAAGACTATTCATTGGGCCGTACAGCCCAAGAGCCAGGATCTCTGTGTCTGTGATGCAGTTTCCGTCAACACCTTGGGCCAACATACAATGGGTCACTTTCTTGATTTAGCATGCCCAGTGCAACTCTGCGCTTAGGGAGACCACTGAGCATCAACGCCGACGTGAAAATCTGCCTTCCCAGCCATTGCTTCACCAGGGTGTCCCAGATCCTTTCAAGTTTGAATATATCCCTGTTCGATGTGTTGGTTGATCTTTGACGAGAGAAGCGAGGCCCAAGGCTGCGCGCGCTTTTGATACAGCCCTTCCCCCGGGTCTTGAGCCTGTCCAAATCTTCTTTCGTTTTTCTATTATCCGTTGGCAGATCGTTTCTGGATGAGCAGCAGGTTCTCTGCACAGCCATAATTACCAGATAGCATGAGTCTGGTGGAATATTGAAGTCTAAGTCGGGTTCACAATGCATTCGTTTTCAACTGTGTACCTATGGGCCTCGGTGTTGATCTTGGGGAGCACGCTGGCCCAGGACTGTGTTCCAATGCCGTTGTCGATGGGCATCAACAATGTCACTCTTTCAACAGGCCACCTACGACGCGGCATTTCCTTGAAAGTTGGCAACCCTGAGCAGGAGTTCTCCTTCATGCCACGATGGTAAGTGAACATCGTTTCCTGCCTTATTGTTACCGACAATAATAATCTCGATCTTCTTGCAGGAACAACAACAATACTATCCTCTACGGACCAAAGTGTGATGTAGGCGATACCAAGTATGCCGCATGCCAAACCTACCGTGGAGGTCTTTATGTTCCCGATGATTCAAAGACCAGTGGCAAGCCCAAGAAGGATTATGAGCCTCTGACAGAACCCTTTCCCAAAAGCTCTTACGACATTATTACCGAAACTATCGGCTGGACCGAAGACATGACTCTTGAAGACTTTCCTATCGCCAGGCCCGTCAACACCGACAAATGGGACCTCCAGGCCTACGCTCCCCAAAATATCATTGGTATGGACTCGGGCTCTACCGTCTTGGAAGCTCTCAAGAACGCCGGCCGTATTGCCTCAAAGTCCTTCGGCTTCTGGTGGGGTCTCGATGGTGTGGGTGAAAAGGACCAGAAAGGAGGATCCTTTGTACTCGGAGGTTACGACAGGGCCAAGGCTTATGGCGACGGCGTAACTACTCAGCTCACTCATACTGACAAGTGTGCGAGCGGAATGGTTGTCAGTATCTCGGACATCTTACTTAACTTCCGAAACGGCACCGACACTTCCATCTTCGAGAAACGCAATGGGGGCACTACTCTCCAGGCTTGTCTGTTGCCTGATATGCCTATCGTTATGGCCATGCCTGTCGACCCCTATTTCTATAATCTGCAAGTTGCCATAGAAAACGGAGAGATTGCTCGGTCCATGGGGATAGACTTTTGGAACGTCATCCTTAGCCCTGATTTCAAGATGTAAGCGATGCTCTGTCTATTTTCCTTTCACAATCAGTCGCTGACCCGAAACATAGATTCAGTGGTGATCTTACATTCAGGCTCGAAGGTAACCTTGATATCACGATCCCCAACCGACAGCTTATCGTCCCGGATCGAACAATAAAAGACAATGGTGCGATGGTCGCGAATTCGTCTCGCCCTGTCATCCGAATCAACTCACTCCAAGACACTACCCAAACCGCATTCCCTTACTTGGGACGATACTTCCTTACGGCTGCATATGTTGTTGCTAACTCAGACGCCAATGAGTTTACTATCTATCAGGCCAACCCAACTTCCGATGAGGACTTGGTCGCCCTTGGTGAGGACAACAAGTCCGTGAACGCACAAGCAACGTGCACAGTACAACCAACTGCCTCCGCAGACCCTGGTGAAGGTGACGGAACTAATACCGCAGAATCTACCGAGACAGCCGAGCCCACTTCAAGAGAGAGCAGTAGCAACAAAGAAAGCACCAATGATGAACAAGAGGATGAAGGTCTTTCAACCGGTGCGCTCGTCGGCATTGCTGTCGGTATCTGCGTCCCAGTCATCGCGGGCGTTGCATTCTTGATCTGGTTCCTTATGAGACGCAAGCATAAGAAGGAGCAAGAAAGACAAGAAGCGGAGAAAAGGCACCTTGAAAACAACGCCACTTATATGACATATTCTTCGCCCGAAACACCAAAGATCGGGTGGCCTACACAAGGTGTCCCGCATTTTATCCCGCAAGAGATGGCTACAGATAACCAACCAAAGGTGCGACCCGTCGAGTTGCCCACCTAACAACATGATAAACACGCTTTGTTATCTCTTCCTTCTCTAATTTAATTCCCTGCCGTTGTATAAACAGCGAGGCCTTTGACCAATTGGTCTTCTTTCAATTCATATATTTGGTGTTAAGCGGTGGAATGAGTCTGTAGTGTACGTTTATCGGAAGTCATTTACATACGGCATTTAGATACCATGATCTCATGAATAGCATATGCGCTATTTTATTACAACTTAATCTAATCCTGTCGGAGTCGTCCTTATGGCATAGAAAGTACCAATTTCATCTGTTAAACTATAACTCTTTTTAGGAATCTGCTCATATGGCACATGTCGTTCAAACTTCACAATTTTGACTTGGGTTTTGTAACAACTCCAACACATTTGATCTCAATATTGGCGTTCATAGGCAAACTCCTGACAGCGACACATCTATAGAACATTAGTCAAGGCGCGCCTCCTTTGACTTTCAGAACGATTGACTTACGTTCGAGCAGGTTTCAAATCTCCCCAGTACTCGACATACACCTCATTCATCTTGGCGTAATACTTCATGTCGGATAGATAGATATTGACTTCCACCACGTCGTTAAGACTTGAACCAGCCTCGTCAAGGATGGCTCCCAAGTTACGAATGATTTGGCGCTTAAGAGATTCGTCAGTCTATTGATACGCTCATCCCATATTAAATTGAATTACAGTATGTGTCTCAATACCGCCATCAATGATCTTTCCAGTCTTCGGGTCCATAGCGACTCCACCTGAGGTGAAGACAAAGCCATTGGCGATAATGGCCTGGTTCATCAAATTCGACGGCACAGCCGGAGCATTCTTGGCGGAAACGGGAGTTCGGGACATGTTGCTAATTGGTGACTTGTGTTTTCTGTGAGTTGAAGATGCTCTGTCAGGGGTTCTATCGCGATTAAGTTGGTTGATAAAGAACCTAATTGCGGGGTGTAGATCTGGGACCCGAAAGTCTAATATAACCGGCCAGACAACGATAGTCGATAAGATGTAAGAGATTCAGAGGAGACAGGGCACTGGCATAGAATCCGTTACTAAACCGATAACAAGAGCCAAGGGCTTATTTTAAGCTTTCGGTATCAAAGGATGATGCGAATAAATAAATAATCATGAGCGTTGGCCGTCAATCTGACGGGCCCACAGCTAGATTCTACGCCATGATAACCGGTGGCATCATAATTAAGAATGACTAAATATACCAGATGAACGCCTACGCTATGCACAACCATCAACTAGCAGCTAGTTCCAAATCCATGGCCTCTACTCTGCATGGCCACTGATTCCACCCTTGATACCTTCTAGAATTCCAGACCATTGGCCGCCATTGCGGATCTTTGACACCTCAGCAAACTGATCGCAAGCGATCTTGCGGATGACAAGTGTGTCCTTGGCCTTCTTGTGATTCTTTCCATTGCCATGAAGTAGGTATTCTTCGAACCATGCTTCCTCGGATTTATCGAAGGGCAAAAATGCGAGTTCAGTGGCTCGGTCCGAAAAGTCTTCACTTGAGCCGTCCAAGACGGCAGCAATCAATTGGCTGAAGAGCATCTCCCGGGTGTGGGGAGGGTATGTTCGGGAGTAAAACAATGCCTCGGAGATATTTGTGTGTGCCATTGCATTGAAGAGTAGCTCGAGAGCAGCAGAAGTCTTAAGTATAGGCTGCACGGCATAAAAGTACGATAGGGCAATACTGTAATCGTGGTCCTCGGCGGAGCGAACAAGGACGGTGATGATATCGTCTGCAAAGTCGGGTATAAGAGAAGGGTGCGAGATGTACTCGAGCGCTCTCTGTAAGAATCTGTCAGTCGTTGTACCAGCAGCGCAGTCGCCAAGTTTACCGAAAATTCTCGATGATCGAGATACCACAGACCCTTCATGAAGATCTGGTACTTCTTAGGCATGCCAGATGCATCCACGAAAGCGTCGGAGACGTTGTCACGACCTGATGTTCGGTCGAAATCGAGAAGAATGTAGTAGAAAATGGAGAACTTGTGGTGGGTGGACATGTTGGCTTCGCAAACCTGCTGGTGCAGCTGCTTCAAGGCATTATCGGTCTTGGGAGGGTATATCTTTGCTGTGAGAATAGTGTTAACAAGAGGCGATCCGTCATTGCTTTGCGCAATACCTACCCTTTGTGATTCCGACAGCTCTCAGAACGCGATCAATAAACAAAGCGCCATCGAAATTCTTGCGAGACGTCTCGATTTCTCGCTGGGTCTCGCGATCGTAGGGGTTAGCTACCCCCTCAGCAAAAATGTGGTGAAGATTGGTGTAGTCGAACATTGTGGGCGATTTGTGTTGTCGAAAGATGGGCCAATGTTTGCGACTCAAGCAAATGTTTTGATAGCTAAATAGCTTCAAAAAGCTATCGCGAAACCGGCCAACCCAGAAAGTGAGGCTCCATCGCGAGATCACGTGAGTCCACCTCGGCGGGGTGGCCTGTGTGGTACGTACTTGTTGTTTACATGGCCGATTCCAGGTTGGGACAATTCTAAACAAACGCGGGGCGCAACCGTTGAATTTGTACAGCTTCCTTTCACACAACAAACCGGTTGACCTGGAAATCCAACGGTCAGGCTGCTTCTGCCTTTACATAACATTTCTTTACAACAATTATTCATATTTTTCTCTTGTCTGTGACAGGAACAGTCCTTCAGAATGTCATCCCCTGTTAGACCCCGGCGCGCAACAAGACGCACCGCCATTGTTGAATCTGACGACGAAGACGATGTTTCCAACCGCTCCAGAGTCCAAGATGAAGAACAGGACTTTGAACCAGAGCCCCAACCAGCCAGAAGAACAACCAGAAGTGGTCGCAAGTCGACAACGCCAGCGCCTACTCCCACTGCTGCCCCTAAACCTCGAGGTCGTCCCAAAAAGGCACCCACTCCTTCCCCTGCGACAGAGTCCAGCGCGGTCTTCGATGCCGACACAACAATCAAGACGGAGCCCATGTCATCTTCGCCAGCCAGGCCTTCGCCTCGAAATCGCAAGAGCACAGCTAGAAGCTCCATTTCATCAGTCCCTGAGCTGCCTCCTACACCGCAAGCGAAACCCCCGAAATCTCCAGAGTCCTCCCAAAAGCCAATGGCTGCTTTAGCCGACGTTACCGATGCCAGTATGAACGCTTCAAATGCCGACGATACTCATGCTACTATCAAGCCGATCAAGCCCATGAGTACCATCATGGAAAAGCCTATGGATATTGTCTTAAAGTCACGGACAATGGCCATGCCAGTTGTTGAAGACACTACACCAAAGTCACGAATTGTCTTGACACATCTCGTCCTCAACAACTTCAAGAGTTATGCTGGTAGACAAGAAGTTGGTCCTTTTCATGCGTCTTTCTCGTCTGTTGTGGGACCCAACGGTTCTGGAAAGTCCAATGTTATCGACTCTCTGCTTTTTGTTTTCGGTTTCCGAGCTAGCAAAATGCGACAGGGCAAGATCTCTGCTCTGATTCACAACTCGGCTCAATATCCAAACTTGGACCATTGTGAGGTCGCTGTCTATTTTCAGGAGGTTATGGACCAGGTGAGAACATCAATCTCCAAATACGATTACAAGCTAATTTGTTCAGCCTGGTGGCGGCCACGAGGTCATCCCTAACTCCGAACTCATTATTTCACGAAAGGCTTTCAAAAACAACTCGAGCAAATACTACATAAATGGAAAAGAATCCAACTTCACGACAGTAACGACACTCCTCCGCGATCGGGGCGTCGATCTTGATCACAAGCGTTTCCTGATTCTCCAGGGTGAGGTCGAGTCCATTGCTCAAATGAAGGCCAAGGCCGGCAACGAACACGAAGATGGTCTGCTCGAGTATCTCGAGGACATTATTGGAACCTCTAAGTACAAGGCCCCCATCGAAGAGTCTGCCGCCGAGGTCGAGGCTCTTAACGATGTGTGTATGGAAAAGAGCGGACGTGTTCAGCACGTTGAGAAAGAGAAGAACAGCCTGGAGGATAAGAAAGACAAGGCCATCGCCTACATTCGGGACGAAAATGAGTTGGCGATGAAGCAGTCTGCCCTATACCAGCTCTTCATCCATAAGTGCAACGAGAATCTTACTGTTACTGAAGAGGCAATCACTCAGATGCAAGCGCAGCTGGATGCTGAGCTTGAGAAACACCACGGCAGCGAGCAAATTATCAAAAGCCTCAAAGAGGATTACGATGTGGGTTCTAAGGAATTTGAGATCCAGTCAAAGTCGACGCAAACTTTAGTCAAGGAGATGGCCAAGTTCGAGCAGGAGCGTGTAAAGTTCGATGAAAAGCGAAAGTTCCTGGATGACAAGCGCAAGAAGCTTGAGAAAACGATCGCCAACGCTGAAGCGACATCCGTCGAAGCTGATGAGACCATCGAGCAATGCGGTCTGGAGATCGACACCCGAACCCAGGAAATCGCCGAGCTCGAGGAACAAGTTCAAACTGCTGAAGCTGAGTTGGCCGAGATCAGAGACAGCCTCAAAGGCAAGACACAGGCCTTCTCTGATCAAATCGCCGCCAAACAAAAGTCTCTTGAGCCCTGGAATGAGAAGATCAACCAAAAGCAATCGGCTGTTGCGGTCGCTGAGAGCGAACTCAACATTCTTCAAGAGAAAGCCAATGCTGGCGCCGTGGCCCTAGAGGACCTTCAGTCAAAGATCGCATCCATTGAGGAGAACAAGTCTGCTAAGCGGGCCGAGCTCAAGGCTTGCCAGGCTGAGAAGGCCGAACTTCTTAAGGAGGCCGACAACATGAAATCCGAACTGTCGGTTCTTGCCCAGCAGGAGCCAAAGATTCGTTCAAAGATCTCCAATGCCCGCCAAAAAGCTGATGAGGCGCGCTCAAGCTTGTCTAACACACAGGCCAGAGGCAACGTGCTTTCTGCATTGATGCGCATGAAGGAATCGGGTCGAATTGATGGCTTCCATGGTCGACTTGGTAACCTTGGTGCGATTGATCCAAAATACGATGTGGCCATCTCGACAGCATGTGGTGCCCTGGATAACTTTGTCACTGAAACCGTCGAGGCCGGTCAGCAGTGTATCGAGTACCTTCGAAAGAACAACGTCGGGCGAGGTAACTTCATCTGTTTGGACAAGCTGAGAAGACGGGATTTGTCGCCAATCCAGACTCCTGAGAACGCTCCTCGACTGTTCGATCTCGTTACCGCCAAGGAGGACAAGTTCCGACCTGCCTTTTATCACGCTATGCAAGACACCCTTGTCGCGTCAGACCTTGCTCAAGCAAACAGGATCGCGTACGGTGCCAAGCGCTGGCGAGTTGTTACTCTCGATGGTGAACTCATTGACAAGTCTGGTACCATGTCTGGTGGTGGTTCAACTGTCAAACGAGGTCTCATGTCTTCCAAGCTCGTATCGGACGTCAGCAGGGAACAGGTTGCCAAGTACGAGAGCGACCGGGATGGCTGGGAGACCAAGTTCCAGGAGTTCCAGGAATACCAACGAGAATGTGAGACTCGATTGAAGGAGCTGAACGAGAAAATTCCCCAGCTCGATACCAGGATGCAGAAGATTGGCCTTGAGATTGAGAGTGCTGAGAAGAACATCGCTGATATGCAGCGACGCATCAAGGAGGTTAGCAAGGAGCATCAGCCCTCTGCTACCGATAACAGCCGTATCGCCGCTCTGCAAAAGGAGATCGCCAAGCTCAATAGAGACATCGAGAGACTCCATGGCGAGACTTCCAGTGTGGAAGAAGAGATCAAGGCTCTGCAAGACAAAATCATGGAAGTTGGTGGTGAGAAGCTTCGTGCACAGAGGGCCAAGGTCGATTCCATGAAGGAAGAAATCTCTTCAAACAACGAGGAGATTTCCAATGCTGAGGTCCGCAAGGTCAAGGCTGAAAAGCAGAAGATCAAACTCGAGAAGGACCATGCCAAGTCCTCCAAGGAACTTGCAGCTGCTTCTCGTGACCTTGAGAAGCTTGAAGACGACATCAACAGCCAAGGCGAGAGAGCTGAAGAGCTTCAAGCACAAGTCGCCGCAGCTGAAGAAGGGTTGGCTGCCAAGAAAAAGGAACTCAAGGCACTCAAGAGTGAACTCGATGAGAAGACAGACGAACTCAACGAGACCAGAGCAGTTGAGATCGAGATGCGCAACAAGCTTGAGGAGAACCAGAAAGCCCTCACCGAAAACCAAGCACGACTCCGGCACTGGAATGACAAGCTTTCCAAGATCGTTCTGCAAAACATTGACGATCTTGTTGGTAGTTCAGCCAACAGCCAGCCTAAGCGTCGATCGCAACCAAAGCCTGAGCAGAGCGACGATGGTGATGTCGAAATGGACGATGCTCCTCAAGATGATGTTGACATGACAGACGCTCCCGCGGAAGAAGAGGACGAGGAGGGTGAAGAGCAGGACGAGGACGAAGAAGAGGACGAAGAAGAGGATGAAGAAGGGGAGCCTTCCAATGGACAGCCTAACGAGCTTCCGAGATACACACCTGATGAGCTTGCCGATATGAATGAGAGGACACTGAAGGGTGAAATTGCGGCTCTGGAAGAAAAGACGCAGAACGTCAACGTTGATCTTGGCGTCCTTGCGGAGTACCGAAGGAGAGTGGAGGAGCATGCGGCTCGAGCCTCCGATCTTCAATCTGCTGTTGAACAGCGAGATTTTGCCAAGAAGCGATGCGATGACCTGCGTCGCCTGCGTTTGGAAGGCTTCATGGAAGGCTTCAGCGCTATTTCCCTTCGACTCAAGGAAATGTATCAGATGATCACTATGGGAGGAAACGCGGAGCTAGAACTTGTCGACAGTCTGGATCCTTTCAGCGAAGGTATCTTGTTCAGTGTCATGCCGCCCAAGAAGAGTTGGAAGAATATTAGCAACCTTTCAGGTGGTGAGAAGACGCTCAGTAGCTTGGCTCTTGTTTTCGCCCTGCACCACTACAAGCCGACTCCTCTGTATGTCATGGACGAGATCGATGCCGCGCTGGATTTCAGAAACGTAAGTACCACCCTAACCCTGAAACACTCGGCTGGGAATCGACCACCAGTGTGCGCACTCGCGTGGGCATTCCACATCGAAGTCTTCGTCTTTCGTTTTATGGGTCTTACTAACACATCACCCAGGTCTCGATCGTCGCAAACTACATCAAGGAGCGTACCAAAAACGCCCAGTTCATTGTCATCTCGCTGCGCAATAACATGTTTGAGCTCGCGGCGCGGCTGGTGGGAGTGTACAAGGTCAATCATATGACCAAGAGTGTTACGATTGAGAACAAGGACTTTATCGTGAGACCGCAAGGGCAACAACAAGCATCGCAACGAGCCCAGGGAGGCAACAATACCACAATATTGCCCTTTCGGTAAACGGGACGTTGGTAAATAAGAAGGTTCCTTGTTCTTGTATTTCACGATGATGATGCATATGGGTTTGGGCATGGTTGCAGATAACTTTAATGACATGGACGGAGGCTAGATTTATGATTATATCCAAATGTTTGATGTTTCTTACACAGGGTCCCATTTGCAGCCGTTCTGACGAGAGACCTGGCTAGATCACAACTTGAACAAGGTCTCAGTTGGTTGCTGGCACTTGCCAACAGGCTAATCACTTTGGTCATTTCTTCTCTTGTCAACAAGCCGTGATAACAACTCATCGCAGACTCAACCTGAAGTTGTCCTCCCCATACCGCCACTCGTATCACACTCGCGTCCCACGATCCAGGAACTCAACTCTTACGTGTCACCTCACCAGGCGCGTTCTGACCAGGACCTGGGACATTGAGGAGCCCTTAAAGCCACTCACCTTCGACCAGACTCGCGAATTCTGGTGCTTCTTTGACACCATGCAGATACCCGCTCGATTTGGCAGAAGCACATGCCGTGGTACTTATCAGGGGGCAGAAGTGCCGAGTGGCTCTTGTTTCTCTTCCTTCTCGGCTCCATATGTATGCCTTGACTGTCACTGTCATGTCTCGGCAGATTCTGCATGGTTTGGATACCTGTTCCTGTCTTAGGTCCAGCTTAAGCAGCATGATGATGTTCAGGGGCAGGTGGGAAGATCGGATGCTTTGTGATGTTCTCTTGAAGTCTACGATGCAAGAAGATAATATTCTACAGGAAAATATTCTGTCCTGTACGTACTATAAGTAACGCCGAAATTATCAGTCAAACACCACTTTCACCTGCCATCATTATCAATGCACCCGTTTGATCAGCATCATGTGGATGCTACTTTTCGTCGTCGCTCACTTGGCCATTGCTTTTCCTGCCAACTGGAACGAGACCGTCTCTTGTCTTCACGATGCACTCTACTCTTCACTCATTGAAGATGATGGCGAGTTCTGCTCGAGTGTTTTGGAAGGAATCCATTGCGGTGCAGGGTATAGTACTCCCACCGAGTATGTGCGGCATAACCAGACACGGATAGCTTCTTACGTGGGTGAGCCTCTCAGTCAAGTTTGGGAAGATGCTCATATGATGTAGTGTGCATGTATTGTCACAAGTTCGCAGGCCATTGGTACATCAAGCGATTCATCTAGCGCAACGACGGAAAGGGATTCGGTCACTGTTGAATATTCGGATACTTGGACTACTGATGGAGAGACATCAGCATCTGTGGGACAGCCTGCTTCAGGGACCTATCCTGATATGACAACGACTGAGGCAACGACGACATCCGCATTATGGAATCAGACTCGATCGGCTTTGTCGTCTTCCGTAAAGACTACCAAAGAGGTTTCGAGGACAGGTCCATTTACGAACTCAAGCAGCCCTGTCACAGAGACGCTCGACAAAACCTCTTCGAAGCCTACCGATTCGAGGAACCTCACTACTCCTGGACCTTCGTCGAATACCCCTGGCCCTATCTCAGCATCGTCCTCTCTATTCCAAAACCAGACTTCCAGTACACGGTCTACGTCTTCTTTTGCCCAACCCGCCAACCAGACACAATCTCGCCAGTCCAGCGCAGATGTAACGCTTCAATCTTCAAGCAAGAGCACTCGTGAACCTGAGATGACGCGATCTGGGACCACGAGCGGCTCACTGCCATGGTCTATTCCTGGAAACACGACGTCGAGTCCTTCGGGGAGTGGCACACGTCCAATCGAGTCCATCTCCACAGGGTGGAATTCGAGCTTGACTACTCCGAGTATCAGTATCACTGGAACAGGGCTACCGTTTCCAAGTGCACCATGGCCGACGACTCCAATGACTACTAACTCGACAATGCCGTCGAGCCCAAGTGCTGGGCCAGGACGGAATACAACGGCTCCCCCATCGTCGAGCAATGTTTCCGTACCGACTGTCAGTATAACCAGTGGGACGCTTACTCATTTTCCAACCCTACCGCTTCCAACAACCTCGGCACTCACGAACCCCGAAGTTCTTTCGAGCGGCAGTACGGCTTCAGGCTGGAATAGCACTACTCCACGGGGCAATGGCTCGGTTCCGACGGCCAGCGCACCCACTGAGACGTTCGTGTCTGTTCCGAGTATCACGCTTCCAACTACGCCGCTCACTACTGGGCCTGAATCTTCAACGAGTAGCAGGCTGCTTCCAGGGTGGAATAGCACAACGTCCGCTTCAAGAGGCAATGGCTCGGTGCCGACTATCAGTCTGTCGAGTGGCACTTTCATGTCTTTTCCAACATTGTCATTGCCGAGCTGGTCATCTTCAAGTCAATCGTCTATAGCAAGCACTCTTCACAGTGGTAGTTCCATACCTGGCTGGAACAGCACTGCTTCTCCGTCAGGTGGGAATGACACAATACCGGCGATTAGTATCTCTCGGACTGGTAATACCGTACCGTTTTCAACCGTATCACTTCCCAGTGACACAATTCCCACTTCTGAAGAGGTGACGAGCTCGACGTTAAGTAACTCTGTAGCTCCTAGCTGGAATGGTACCACACCTCCGTCGACGAGCAATGCTTCTGTGCCGACAATCAGTCTGACAAAAACGGAGATTTCATTGCCTGTCTCGACGACTCCAGCGCCCACCAGATCTTTCCTGACCCTTTCTGAGAACACATCCACATCAACTCGAAATGGGAGTGTGGTATCGGGCTGGAATACCACATCTCGAGTGTCCGAGAATATTGGTACAGGCACAATTCCTAGTTCATTTGGGATAGGATCATCTGTATCCCTTCCAACAAACTCCGAGTTGTCTCCCAGCACAACCCAAAGCGGCGGTATTGGGTGGAACTTTACATCATCTGTTTCAGGGGTTGTCTCTCTACCGACCATCAGTGTGCCAGCCTCGGAGATCCCAAGTTTGCCTTTACCGACCGACTCTTTCGAATTCCCCACCAGTACCGAAAGCAGGAGCGTCGTCTCTGGCGATAATACCACAACCTCTGTGACAGGAAGTACCGAGGCCGTTACATCCTTCTCAAGTCCTGTGCCTACAACTTCGACATCCAGTGATGACTCCAACGGTTCTGCGTCTGCTGGTAACACGACGACAACTAGAGCTCCCGAATTCCCTGCAGCCAACTTCACACATGTTACACGCATCGCGGCTCTCTCAGAAGAAACGTGCTATACTCTTCCTGATGACCCGGAGGGCGACGCAACCCGCCGGACGTTGTTATTCAACTCCAGACTTCGGGAAGACAACGTCTCCATTCCCATACCATATATAGAGTCTGTTGAGTTTGAAAGCGGCGGGGTCAATCCACTATATCTTACGGTCCGCGATGAAGAGGGCGGGACATACTTCGTCGACATCTCCCATCGTGGGCGACTCTCTGTCGTGGATTCTGCTGGGTCTCTGGTGACACTTGACGCTAAGGGTATTCACTTCTCGGGAAGTAACTGCACGTACGACATATCCATCACGATCGATGACATGTACGAGCAGATAACCGAGCTCGCGGGAGTACAGTGCGCTGCCCTCAAGCGGCAGAAGCGCGCCGACGATCTGGATTTCAGCCAGACTTTGTACCTGCATGACCAATGCGGCAATGTCGTCGACAAATCATTGAGGCAGTACCCTCAACTTTTGGTAGGTGACACAGTCTGTGCGGAAGCCACTGTTGATGAAGATACTGGGCGCTGGGGTTTTGACTGCACGTTTCCTGGTTCTCAATCTGGCTCTATGAGATGTCAAGTAGCTGTCAAGAACAGCATCATCGACTTCATCGCCACAGATCCGTTTGGAGGTTCATGCCCAGACTTGTCTACAGTAGTCACGATGTTGGAGGAGTCGGGACAAGACATTGTAGATCCATCAGAGCTTCGAAATGATCTTGCTAATCGTGGTCTGCCGACTGACAGAGCGAGACAAGAAGCCGACGAAGCTGTCGCTGCGTACACTCGCCTCTGGCAAACTCTCGGGGCATTCTTTACCAAAGATGCCGAGTCATCCAAAGGCTCTTTGGAAAAGTACATTGACATGTACAATTCGCACCGCAGTTTTGAGAACGATATCTGTCAAGCTCTTCATGAAGGCGACATTCCTCTCAACTTGACCCTCATTGCTGGTGCGGCCCAGATACCCGCCATCACCACCCTTAACTGGGCACCTGAATCAACGAGGCCTTACAACATCACTGTCCAAGATTCCACGCGGATCGCATGCTGTCCTAACCCTCAGGTTGCAGAAGGTGAAGGTGACAAATGCGCGTATCCTCGAGAAGCCATCATCCCAGGAACGGGGTGCGTTTGTGGCACAAGCGCTGAAGGCATAGGTATCGCGTTTGAATGGACTGAATGTGGGAATTTCGCAGGTAGCTGTGAGGCCGATGGAGATTGCGGGGATGGATATTTGTGTTTGACAGGAAGTTGCTGCGGGAGAGGAGTTTGCGTTAATGCGTACTCCTGCTCGGAGAATGGGACTACGTTGATTCGATCCGATGGTGGGTTCTAGTGTAGATGGGCTGCAAATAACATCAAACACGATGGGCAAAAAGGGTTGAAAACATATCCGAATTGAATCTCGTGATTGACCTAACAAAGTGTAATTAATTTCTTGAACTCCGCTTCAACTGTTTTTAACATGCTGTTGGCCTGTTTTGTGCCTATGCATCTCTATCTATAAATCCATCTTGAGAAAGGCCTGGAGATAAACAACAAGATTCATCAACTATGGCTTCTGATATGGGACTGTTTTACTCGTCATCGAAACCACATGCCCGATTGAACACGGCATTTCATACCTACAGACTACGTCGAAGTGGTTGCATCGACACATTTATTGTATCATAGAACTTGGACGTTGGGTGTGCTTCGCACACGGCAAGGGTAAAAGTCACAATAATTCAGAAAGGAACGAGTAATTTTGTCAAAGACGCGTCGACATCAAACGGCGCCCAGTTGATTTTTTGGAATTTCTTAGTCTCATGATCCCAAAGGTATTCATCCCATCCATTTTTTGAATGCTGCTATCATAACCGGACTCCATCCCAGGCATCAACCCATCTAAGCCTTGGGGGCAGTGGGGACAATCTTCTTGCCGTCCTTGTTGTAACGGACGCGAGGAGGGGGAGCGCGGTTGCGGCGGCCCTCAACGGATCGGACACTATCATTAAATATTAATTTTCATAAATCATTAAACGTACCAGGAGTGAGCGACTGCGCTGGGGCAGGCTGGAATATGTTTCATATGGTACCACCAAGGTTCATCTAAAAGCACATACGCAACCATGGCGCAGTCGTCAAACTCCTGTAAAGGAGGACAACATACCGGACAATCTTGCCGTGGATAGCGCAAGAGACACAGTACTGAAGCTTCAGGTACATCTTGGGGACGGTGTACTCCGCAAAGACGGAGGCATCCGAGATGTCACCTAGGAGGTTGTAAGCGATTATTCGAAGCGAGCTGAGGTCGGGTATGGAGACATACGAATAGCAGCGGACTCAACCATGTTGCGGATGGTGAATCTCTTGATCGCCTTATCCTTGGGAGTGCATCGCGAGCAGTTGCTGCATCGGATGGGCTTGACGTGGCCGCGGCCCTTCTTGTTTCGGCCGCTGGAAGCTTGTTAGCACTTGGGTTCGAAGTGCGAAAGTGTCACAGCCGTCCAATCGATCTCAAGCATCAGCGCGACACAGTCGTGAAGCATCGCCGGCAGCGGTATTGCAATGCGATCGTGGTCGGTTGGCTGGTGGGCATAGGGAGTCATACTTGTTCTTTCTCTTCTTGACCATTTTGACGGTTGCTGCTGGGGTTAATTCAGGTCCACGCAAGTGAAGAAAGAAAGGAAGAAGAAGAGAAGAGACTCACTAGAATGTGCGTTTGTCAAAAAGGCGTTGGCGATCAGTAGTCCACTTTTCGAAAGTAAAGTTGGTGGGTTGGAGGTAGGGCAAAGGCCAAAAGACGAGTGATCAATTGCAGACCTGACGCGCGCTGAGGTTCGGTGGCCCCACTACTACCAACAGAGAACCGCTGTCAGAGCCAGGGCAGCGAGGGGCAGGGCCGCAACGGCGAAAACCCTAGATCATGTGATTCCACTTTCACGGCTGGGCTTTCTGAATTTCTGAGCCGGCGCCACCTCCACCAAAAGTCGATCTTCTTCAACCCATTCGCACCATCTGAGGATTGCTTAGGAAGGCAATAATCTTATTGTCGAGGTACGTCTGAAAGATGCTGCAAATGCCTGTCTCCGTCTCTGTCTCTGTAGTGAGGGCTTCATTGCTTTTCGCTTGAGAATTGCCTCTTTCTTTTGTTTGATACCCCAACGATCGCATTTCTTCCCGCTGTGCGCGCGCATCTCGATGCTTCGAATCTGAGCCTCGAGGGTAACCGCATACGGGCGGAGACGAGACGAGACGGCACACTTGCTTCGAACATATACTTTTGGACATGGATTCTAATCGTCTCAGTTAGGCAAGATGCAGATTTTCGTCAAGACCCTTACGGGGAAGACGATCACCCTTGAGGTGGAGTCTTCCGACACCATTGACAACGTCAAGTCCAAGATCCAGGACAAGGAGGGCATTCCCCCAGACCAGCAGCGACTTATCTTTGCTGGTAAGCAGCTCGAGGATGGCCGCACCCTGAGCGACTACAACATCCAGAAGGAGTCCACTCTCCACCTGGTCCTCCGCCTCCGTGGTGGTATGGCCAAGAAGCGCAAGAAGAAGGTCTACACCACCCCCAAGAAGATCAAGCACAAGCGCAAGAAGACCAAGCTGGCTGTCCTCAAGTACTACAAGGTCGACTCTGATGGCAAGATCGAGCGACTTCGACGCGAGTGCCCCAGCGACACTGTAAGCATCACCACTTATGCTCATCACATGTTGCAATTGCTAACCCCCCTCTTAGTGCGGCGCTGGTGTCTTCATGGCTGCCATGCAGGACCGCCAGTACTGCGGTCGCTGCCACCTGACCTACGTCTTCGACAAGCAATAAATGCATTCAACACGGGATTGGGATTGATGACGGAACGGATAGGGTGCCAAAATGGGGCGTTGAAAGGCTGTAGCATAAAGCACATCCGGTTTCTGAAATAATGCATTCACGCTTAAGAAGACAAAAACTTGATACCAACATTACTTCCTGAAATGTGATAACTTCGTTGTACTCGTGGAGTTGTGCGCCATGATAATCGCCACTCCACAAACCCCAAAATCTACCATGTCATGATACCGGCTGGCTGTTGGCTTGACTAGAATCTACAAATTATTCATACGATGCTGTTCTTATCGATTGAATTCCTGTAGCCTCGCATGATTTTCTTGGTGTTTCTTGGTGAAATTTTCGTCTCGCCAGAGCCTTGTTTGCCCTTGCGGAGTATTGCCTCAACACCAAGATGGGCCCGATCGGGGAGTGGGGGAGCGTTCGCGAGGGGCCGTAGCGTGCAGAAAGGCGGGCATCTGCGTCCATGCCTCCATGTTTGTTTGGTAATGTCCCCTCATGTTCTCGACGTCGCTTCTTCGTCGACATACAGGCCTACTATTACTCACTCATCATAAAATCACAGTCAGTCGGATGCAGTTTTCAGTGAATTGTGTTTTTGTAAACAAAGGGTATGTGTTTTCCCTCGTAGTGAAAAACAATTTTACATCAAGCCAAATGCCCTCAAACGCCCAAAAGCCAGAAGCCAGATCAGATCCTACAAAAACTCCGCAAACAATTGCGCATGGGCCCCTGGGATGCCAGTTCCCCACGCGTCATAAGTCGCTTCTCCCGCCACGAGGCCATTGCGATGTACGACTCTCAAGAAGCAACCTGAAGGACCGAGAAGCCCCGTGGCCTTTCCCAAGAGTCGACATTGCTGCGTGCTTGACGGGAGATCCTGGCCATTATCCCAAGTCCGACCGCCCTTGCGCAACGTCTATCATGACTGAAGATGCATCTCCCGTTATCCTCGTTCCGAAAACGTTCAGTGCTGGAGCAAATTAGTGCCAAGTAGACACGGAGGCACGTCCAAACACTGGCAAACGATGTGAAGAGCTCTACTCGTCATCCGCAGCCTTGGACTTTCTCTTCTTCTTCTTTTTCTTCTCGCCATCAGCCTCCTTCTCGGCAGGGGCCTCCTCCTCATCTAGCTTGCGCTTCTTTTCCTTCTTCTCTTTCTTTTCCTTCTTATCCTTCTTCTCCTTCTTGGACTTCTTCTCAGGGACGGGAGCGTCGGCCATCTCCTCATCAGAGCCAGCACCCTCACCGTCGTCGAGGATATCCATAACTCCCTTCTGTAATAATTGTTAGCATACAATCAGTGATGGAAAATAGAATTAACGTACCATGACCTCGGCGTTCTTGGCGGGCTTCTTGCCAGTGGCGTAGAACTCTAGTCGGTCCTCAACCTGCTGCTTAAGAGCCTCACCAAATCGGGTGGAGGGCTCCTCAGAGAAGTTGTCGATACGACTGGCCATACTGCACTTGTTGGCGAGGTATCGAGAGATGCGGCCCTTGTTACGGACACCGGCCTTGCCGATGAAGCTGCTGTGGTAGATAAGACCGTACTTGGGAGTGTTGCTCTTGGTCTTGAGAGCGCGGAACAGAGCCTTCTCAGCACCGAGAATCTGGAGAGTAGAGGCAGGGTACTTGGAGAGGTTGGTCAGAGAACCAGCGTGAGAGATGAGACGGGCAGCGACAGGGGTGCCGATGAGGGTCTGCAGGTTGGGGGCGATGTCGGACATCTTCTTCTCAAGATAGAGGTTGGTGGACTTGCGGTTGTCGGCCTGCTTGACGACGGCCTGGGCGAATCCGTTGACGATCTCAAGATCAGCTTCGGAGATGTCGAGACCCATGGAGACCTTGGCGGCATCAATGATGGCCTGAGCCTTCTCACCGTCCTCCTCGACGAGGGCAGCGATATCGTGAAGCTTGTCATCGTTCAAGCTCTTCTTGTCGCCAATGGCCAGAACAAGCTTGCAGTAGGTGTAATTGTCAGAGACAATCTTGACAAGCTCAGGGAAGTGCCAGCCGTACCATTCGCGAACGCGCATGTAGAACTGGTTGACGCCCTTGTCCTGGAAGTCGATGGTCGCGCTAGCCTGGATGATGTGGTTGTCGTTGCGGGTGACGCTGAACTTGACCTTGGCACGGGAGTAGGCGTGACCCATACCCAGACCGGCCTTCTCAACATCACCGTACTTGAGGCCGCCGAGAAGCTTGTCGGCGTGGAGTCGGATACCGCGAATCACGTCGCCGACGATGTCAGAAGTATCGGCGGTCTCGCACTCGAGGCCGGGGAAGTGACTCTTGATCGCACCAGCAAGGTTCTTCTCGGAAACACCAAGGACAACCTTGCTCTTCTTGCCGCTCGTCTGGGGAAGGTTGAGTTCGAGGACGGACTTGAGGTAGTCGGAGACGATACCCTCGGTGACGAGGTTAATGTTCTCGAGCGCCTCGACATGGCCCCTTGCACAATGTCAGCGATCGCGCGTTCACTGTCGTTACGCATCCGAGTCTAAAATACCTGAAAGGGCTGAAGTTGGTCAGCTGGACCATCTTGCCGAACTTGGCGAGATCATTGACGGCGGCCTGAGTCTAATACAAATGTTAACAAACGGCGCGAGAACCACCAGAATCGGGATGCGGTTACTTCTTTCAACTTGAGACCGACAGCCTCCTGCTGATGCACCACCTTGAAGAGGGCATAGCCCACAGGGCTTTCGTATAGAGCGTAGTCGATGTGCGACATGATTTCGTTCCCTGCCGGTGCCGCAATTGGGAATGTTCCGCGTCGGATGAGTTTGGTGATGGCTCGAGACTTAAGATTTTCACACTTTTTTTGCAGGTGGAAATTTTTTGGCAGCTTGCGCACGGGCCATTGTGGCTATCGTGGCTGGAGAACGTACACGTGACCTTTCTTCGATCACCTTAAACCAAGAGGTCTGGTTCTTCAAGTGAACGATGATCATGCCTTAAGCCCTTGAATTTCTTTTCAATTAAATAAAGTCATTTTATAAAGGACGCGACGAATATAGTCTTATTCGTTTACTTATGCCACCCTTCTGGAAAGCAGAATCGTTGCAGACTGTCATCAATGTTCATTCTTTCTCCTGACCCACGGAGTCCACTTTGACGCCTCAATTGTTCGGGAACCCATCTCGCAAGTTATCGTACTTAGTCGCGGGATACTCAATGCAGTTGTCCTGCCTCATGAGCGCTCCCTGTCCTCCAAATCCATTTACAACTGTTGCGATCAGACTCTTCTCACCCTCCTTATCCGCGCTACTCTCCCACCACATAGCGCCTCCTAGTTTCCATTTCCTCACGTACTCGGCCTTGTCCCAGGCGACCCGCGGCGTGTCGTAGGTGACCATGGTACGCGTCTGAGGGTTATAGCAGTAGCTGGCACAGCATCCTCTATCGCCGTACTCTTGCGCGCCTTCTAGAGGAAGTTGCTTGTAATCGTAGACTCCTTGCTCCCAGGTGCCTTGTCCAACGCCCTGGTAGGGACGACCGGGACCATCGGTGTTCTCAAAGGCTCGGCCGTAGAGCGGCATGCCGAGAACAAGTTTGGAGGGAGCCACACCGCTGCGGACGTAGAAGTCGATGGCAGCAGATGTAGAGAATGGAGTCGAGGCCGGGTTGTCACGGGAGGGGTACAAGTTAGCCTGGTGACCTGCGTTCTGGTCCCAAGAACCAGCATAATCGTAGGCCATGAGGTTCCAGAAGTCAAGATACTGATCCATTCCACGAATATCAAGCTTCTGGAAGTTCGTAGCGCCAGCTGGACAGGCCACAGTCAATTCAAAGTGATAAGGCTGGCTGAGAGTCTGTGCATATGCGTCCATCTCGCGGCGCACGGCACCAAGAAGCTCAACATAGTCTCTGGCCTCGTTGGGGTTCTGAGGATACTCCCAATCGATGTCGATACCATCAAAGCCAAGGTTCTTGATTAGGTCGACACAACTCTTGGCAAATGTGTCGCGTCCTTGAGGTGTGCTGGCGGGGCCCTTGAAGTTGCTGCTATAGGTCCATCCTCCTACGCTGAGAATAACTTTGAGGTTTCGGTTACGTCTCTTGAGAAGGTTGAGTTGCTTCATGCAGCCGTACAAGTTGGTGCCAACATCGTTCCAGGAGTCACCCTCCCAATGGATGTCAGTATCAGCCCATGCATCGGTGAGGTGGCTGAGATGTGTGAGCTAAGTAGTTCCACTATGAGATTGAAGAAGAAAGACTTACACTTCGCCAGAATCGCTACGAACGTTGGCAAATGAGTAAAGAATATGTGTGAGGTTTTCGACAGGGAGGTCTTGAGGACGATGCTTTCGGCCATAGATAGCCCTGTCTTGCGTCAGTCATGAGATTTCGATTGAGATAGTACAGGGTAAATTCCTACCAGTTGACGAAATACGCAACGGTGCGGAAACCTTCAGGTCCACCACCCATTTTGGCTGAAGTAGAGATATCACTTATGGAGATGTTTGGTAAAAATACTGCGGCTAATGCAGCGAGAATAGCGCTTATAAGTAGAAGATTCGACCAGGTACACCGTCCAAGCCGGAGTCTTGGCTGTATCTGCGTAGGATCCGTGATGATGGAAGGAGGGGCACTTAGAGGGATTTGAGGTGGGGAATCACTTCAGCTTTATGGGAATCAAAAGTGAATAACAACGCAAATAGAGGTATCAAAGAAGGGTGTAACTTGACGAACAAACAAACATAAAGTAAGATATAAGAAACAAGGAGACACTCAGGCTTCTTACTCAGCCGCCAGTTTTCAGCTCCAATGGTTCAAGTTCAACCAACTCTGTGATCCATGTGTTTGCGTCGTCATCTGAGGCGCTGATTTTGGGTCTGAGCGGTTCTAAGCGTGGCGGTGCTCAAACGTGGCAATGCAACCTGCTTCTTAACTTGGGGTAGTTGCATGACAACACAGCTTACTACTGCATTGGCATCTTGGCAGGGCTTTGAAGTCCAAGAATAGCATAACTATATCGTGAATTATTCTGACTTTTCTCTCGTTGAGATAAATTGGTGAGGCAGGTTATCAATGCAGAGCAAAATATTGTAGAATACGGTATCTCGAGTAAGGAAAGCCCTTCATACTAGTGAAGTCATTCTATGTAAGCTGTAAGGTATCTCTATGAATCATCGTAAACTCGTCTCATTGGTTCCAGGCATGAAACCCTTCAGAACACAAAAAGGAAATCTTCATTCTCCAAGTCAGTGGTATCCCCAAACCCTTTATCACCTTCTTTCTGATCTGTCCTACTGCCTTCCGAATCATGGGCTTGTGATATTCTGTTATCCTCATCATCGCCTGTTGATTCACGAAGTGTCGTACTCCCTCGCATTGTTCTCTCCATATGTTCTATCCTTTCCACCTCTTCCGCCGTCTCGAGACTCCGGTCAGCTAGCACGGCGCTCTTTCCAAGCGCTACTCTGCGTTGACTGTGAAGTCGGTTCAGTTGAGCGAGATGGAGAGATGCACACATGACGAGGGCGATAACGAGAACGTAAAGCGCGAGGTTGGCACGGAGACCACGAGTGTACGCTGGCGCTTCTTCGGGCGAGTACAGAAGGGGACCCACGATATTGCCGGCGGAGGCACTGATGAAAATGAGCGCTGAAGTAGTTTTGCGTTTTGTGTCGCCGGCGGTATTTTGTGCTGACCATGAATAGATCAATGGTGCTGAAACATGTTAGATTAATATCACGAACAAGATACCCCAATACTTACTGATGCCAGTAAAGGTACATAGACAAAAGTATCCGGCCAGACAAGCGCCCTTGTTCTCGAGGCTATGCGCAAAATGCAAGAGGATAGCACACCCAGCGATGGGAGGTACACATAGCATGGCAATAACTGGACCCTTCAACTTCCACTTCATCGATACATAAGCACTCACAGAGACGGCAACGATGTGTGAGATGCCAACGGGTACGTTAAATAACATGGTTTCGAAGGGATCCGACACAAAGGACTTGATGATCAGAGGTCCAAATGTCGAAATGCCGTTGGAAGGGACTGATATGCAGAATATCATAGCGACCCAGAACCAAGTTTTGAGGTCCTTCAATGCCTCAATGACATGAGGAGCCCTCCACTCACGAGACATGACGCCCATCTGGTTGTTGCGAAGACGCTCGATTGCGATGATCTTGTCTTCATCGCTGAGAAACTTGGCTTCCGTGGGCGAATCCGGCATCCAGAAGAACATCACAAAGGCCACTCCGACAGTAACGGCGCCAAAGAAGAGGAAGATAATCTGTTGATGTCAGCCAGACCCAACATAAAAAGACCCTTCTCACATACCTGATAGGGTTTCATCTTGGACTCGATGCTGGCAAGTCCATATGTAATAAGACTACCAAGCTATAAACCGCATTAGCTTGGTTCTCAACGAACACAAGGCATGTATACTCACCACCCATGTTAACCCGTTCATACAATACCAAGATCCGATTCTTAGTGTCTGCTCTCTTGGAAATATTAGACATAATTCTGATGATCAGGTATCGATCATACCTTCTCCTCCACCACATCTGCGTAATGGCAATAAAACTCGGTCCTATACTGGCTTCAAAAGCACCCAGAAAGAACCGCGCAACCATCAGAGTTTTGAACTCTTTCGCCCATGTCATGAGCATCAGCGTTGTTCCCCATGCTAAAACCATGGCGCTCGTCAATTTTCCAATGGGTAGCTTAACCAGTGCAAGGGCAAGCGGAGGCTGCATAATCAGCTGCGCCAGGAAAACAATACTGCCAAGCCATGAGTACTGGTCGCCCTCAAGTTTGGTGTCTTCGATGAGGCCGAATATGGAAGCATACGAAAGTGTCGCTTTGTCGAGGGCTTGGAGGAAGTACACCGATAACATCAAAGGAAGGAGGGCGAGATCGATGCGACGAAGTATCCGGGCGTCGTCGGCTGGCGTAATGGCGATCTGCTCATCGGGAGAACGGCCCATTTTGATGAGAAGCATCGCTGCGGCATCACGGTAATTCTCAGTCCTCGCATCCTGATTTCTCTCAGCATCCTCCGTTATGTTTTGCGTCTCATTGCTGGCATCATTTTGTGGAAGCGGGTGGTACTCTCCGCGTGCAGCACTGGAAGAGCGGACAGAAAGCCTTCGAAACATGATTCGCTGGTTGTTACGTAGAAGGACCGATTTTAAAAGCCCCGGCAGGCGAGACGTTATTTCAAACTTTCTCTCGTGGTGTCTTGTCGTGTAAGCCGAATCATGAGATTCGTGAAACGTGAAATTGAGAAATGATGTCGGTTTGTAGCGAACCAGGGCCTCTGGTTAGCGAGTGGCGCTCGCCGAAGTCCCTGTAGGCTTGGCCCCATGGTCCTGTAATTCCGATCCATGGTCGGGTGCCTGGCGCACGTGGGACAACCAACACCAAACATGCCGCTACTGATTGCTGAAGGAGAGGTTATATATACCTATATATGCGTGTGTGTGATATGGATGTTTATATATACCCAAAACAGAGTGAACTTGAAGATTACTAATGCCTCTCCTGTTACCACTCCTTCTCGATGCAGCAATAGACAAGGCAATCGGATCGTTCTTGGTCCTTGAGATCACGAGGTGCAATGAACTTTGAGGCGCGAGCAAACGGTCAAGACAGGTGGTTAAAAGGTGGTAAGATCTGAGACAATATCGGGGTATCGGGGTATCGGGGTAGATATTCGGTATCCTACTCTCCGCACCAACGTCTCTTGCATTAAGCCAGGAAAGCTCAACAACTTGGGATTGGCAAACAGTCACGATACGACCGGAGTCGAGTCAACCATAGAATATCTGTTTACTGTACGACGGGAAGAGCGATATCTGAATCTCACGATGACGCGATGGGCAGCATCATGTTTCAACCAGCTACGCCGTCCCATTCTTTCATCTCTTTATCACCGTCAAAGGAATGGCTTTTCGATAACAAGTTCACGCTATCTGATGAACATGGCTGGTCTTACAGAGAATCAACTTATGGTCCGCGACGCGGTCGGTCAAGTTTGTACAGAATTCCCAAACACGTACTGGCAAGAGCACGACCAGAATGAACAAGACCCGAAGGAGTTCCATGCTGCCCTTGCAAAGGCAGGCTGGCTTGGCATTGCTCTTCCCGAATCATTGGGAGGTTCTGACCTGGGTATCTCAGAAGCGACGATGATGATGCAGACAATCACAGAGTCGGGCGCAGGCATGGCGGGAGCACAGTCTATACACGCAAATGTCTACGCGACGCAGCCACTTGCAAAGTTCGGTACGAAAGAACAGCTGGAAACAACCATTCCCAAGATCGTTTCTGGCGAGTACCGCGTATGTTTTGGCGTTACCGAACCGAATGCAGGACTTGATACCCTTCGTCTCGGGACAGTGGCAAAGAAAAACTCGGATGGGTCGTACAGCGTAACTGGGCAGAAGATCTGGATCACCTGTGCCCAAGTCGCTTCCAAGATGATCCTTCTTGCTCGAACCACACCGTTGGATCAAGTCAAGAAGCCCAGCGAAGGCCTCTCCCTCTTTTGCATCGATCTAGACCGCAGTCAACCAGGTCTGGAAATGCGAAAGATCAAGAAGATGGGCGGTCGGGCAGTGGATGCGAACGAAGTGTTCTTCGACAACTATCACATACCATCTGCTTCACTTATCGGCCAACAAGACAAAGGCTTCAAAATGATCCTTCACGGAATGAATGCTGAACGCTGCCTGCTCGCCGGTGAAGCTCTCGGTCTCGGGTACGCAGCCCTGACAAAAGCGAGCGAATACGCCCGCGAGCGCGTCGTCTTCAAGCGCCAGATTGGCATGAATCAGGCCATAGCTCACCCTCTCGCGGACGTATATATGAAGCTCGAGGGTGCTAAGCTAGCGACGTATCATGCTGCGAAACTGTACGATCAGAGCAAAACGGATGCGTCGATCAGACAGGACGACATAGGTATTGCTGCTAATAGTGCGAAGTACATGGCCGCAGAAGCAGCCTTTACTGCATGTGAAAGAGCGGTGCTGACCCACGGAGGTATGGGGTATGCGATGGAGTACGACGTTGAAAGGTGGTTTCGAGAATGCCTTGTCCCGAGAATCGCACCTGTTAGTAGGGAGATGATATTGAACTACATCAGTGAGAAGGTGCTTAAATTACCCAGGAGTTACTAACCTTTCACCATCACGCGGTGCAGATTAGGACACAAGGTTTTACTTTGTCAGTCAAGTTTAAGTTTGGTAGATTGATTACGACAGAGGTTCACAGCTAGTCAATAATAGTGTACAGAGTGTACTCAAAAATGTGGACTTTTACTATTTCCAACGTCTATGTATCCTCTATATCACATCAAAAACAACGAACACCAAGGCCAATCCCTTAAGCCTCGATCTGAGACTTAACCCACTTTTCGAGACCACCGCGAGCGATGATCTCCTGCACGTTGGCAGGCAGCTCACCAACCTTCTGCTCCCATGAAGAACCATCCTTCTCAGTAATGACAACCTTGGAACGACGAACGTCCCAGAGGAGCTTCCAGCCGGTGCGACGGGTCAGAGGCTTCTCGGAGTCGTTCTTGTATGTCTCGCGTAGACGCTCAACGAGACGGGGAACCTCGACACCCATGAGGGCGTTGTTGATGCTGTTACGGCTGAAAATGTTGCCAAAGCTGCCAGAAACAACGAGAGGAATCTTCTTGGCCAGAAGAGCGGTGGCGGCTTGCTCTCGGGAGCTGCCACAGCCAAAGTTGAAGCCTGTGACGAGAATGTCGCCGGCCTTGGCGACCTGACCGAACTCTGTGTCGTAGTTTTCCATGCAGACTTCGGCCATCTTCTCCACTGAAACGTTGTCCTGGTAGGTGTACTTGCCTAATAGATTGTTAGTAAGATCAATGGTGTGATACCGTGGCTTAACTCACCGGGGTAGATGCCATCAGTGTTGATGTTGTCACTGTCACAGAAGACAATCTCGCCCTCAACCTTCTCGGGGAAGCCGGGGAGAATCTCGGTCAAAGACTCTTCACCCTCAGCAGCGGAGGCAGCGGCTTTCTCACTGGCGCCCTCCGAGTTCTCAGCCGCAGCGATCAGGGCGTCGGCTTCGTTGATGAGCTTGTCCAAAGCATCCTCAATGGACACAGCCTTGTCGGCGACAAAGTCACCGCTGCCCTCGCCAATGATGACCTTCTCGACCCCCTCAGGCTTCTGGTACCAGCCAGGACCAGCAATCTTGCCCGTAAGAGCACTAGCAGCAACAATCTCAGGGCTGGCAAGGTAGGCCTTAGCAGAGGTGGAACCCATGCGTCCCTGTGGCTTGTTAGCTTCATCTTCCACTGAACTGAAAGACGCGACATACCTTGAAGTTACGGTTGCTGGCGCTAATTCCGACCTCACCAGGCTCAAGTAGACCTGTTCCAAGTCCGATGCAAGGTCCACATCCTGCAGGTAGAACCTCTGCGCCAGCGTCACGTAGAACCTGCCAGTCACCAGCCTCTTCAGCGATCTCCTGCTCAGGGATTGAAGCCGCAGCAATGTAGAACTTGACACCGGGGGCGATCTTGGCCTCCTTGTTCTCCTTGGCAGCCTCGCGGAAGACGCGGGCAGCAGCGGCGATATCTGAAGCTCGGGAGTTGGTGCAGGACACAAGGTAGGCTTTGTTGACAGGAATATCCTCAGCCTCAAGCTTCTTCAAGGGTGTGGCAATCTTGACAGAGTTGGGACCAGCGACAATGGGTGACAAAGTAGATAGGTTCAAGTAGAGCTCCTTAGCGTACTTAGCACCGGGGTCAGCCTCCAGTCTATTTTGCTCCAACTCGTCGACGCGCTTGTGGTTGATGCGGTCCTTGGAAGAGCCACCGAACATGGCGTTGGTGGTGGCTTTGCCGCGGTACCAGGACACGAGCATATCGTCAACGGGGAAGACACCAGCGAGAGCACCCCACTCGGTGGTCATGTTGCTGATGGTCAGTCGGTCGTCGATGGGGAGGCTCTCACCGCCAGCGAATTCGACAGCGTGGTTCAAGACTTGATCATCACGGAAGAGACCGCAAAGAGCGATGATTACGTCCTTTCCAGTAACGCCAGGAGGGAGAATACCAGTGAAAGTGACCTTGGCGACAGGAGGGACTTGCCACCAGGTTTGTCCGGTAGCCCAGATGGAAGCGGCATCTGTGCGAACGACCGCGGTTCCTAGACAACCAATTCCACCATACATGTTACTATGGCTATCGCTGGCAACAGAAACGGTTCCTGGCCAGGCATATCCTGTGAAAAAAAGATCAGCCCACTGCCTACACCAGAACATCGTATATTTTACCTTCTTCAACCATAATCTGGTGACCGATACCCCGACCGGCGGGGTAGTGTGTGACTCCATGCTTCTCGGCAAATTCGTTGATAAGAGAGTACTTCTTCAAATTTGATTCCGATTTATTTTGAACGTCGTGATCCAGCGTAAACACTTTTTGCGAGTTAGTATTCGTAGCATCCTAATATCACACTAGTCATTCCAACCATGACTACACACCTAGCTGCTTGTTGTCGTGGACCTTGGTGGCGCCAATCTCGAGGAACTTCTTTGCGATAGGCCATGTGTTGTCGTGGCTCATGCAATGGTGAGGAGCGAGCGTAATGTAGTCTCCCGCCTTGATCTTCTTGCCGGGGGCGAGTCCAACAGCATACTGCTGAGCGATCTTTTCGACGAGGGTCTGGGGATTCTCAACGGCGGGAGCCTGCTGGAACTGGAAAGCAGAAGGAGTAGGAGTGTTCTCGAGTTGGGAATGGAAAGCATATTGTTGTCGAGGACTTGTCTTGTAGGTGCGGTACTGGGATGTGGCGAGAGCGAGAGATCGGGTACGGGCTGTCAAGGCCCGTGCTTGTATGCGCGCGACGGCGACGGCATTTAGAGCGACAGCTCTTCTCTAGTAGAGCAATCAATGTAAGCTACATGTCTTTAAATCGATGAGGAGGGGCAGGTTTCCAGATCCCAAGCCGATTGTTGCGAGCGGACAGAAACAAGACGAAGCATACATACAAGAGCAACCATTATGGACGATTAATTCAGTAACTAGGGACAATAGACCATACCAGAAAGTGAATTCTGGACCGAGTAGGCGACAATGACAAGCGAGGATGTTAAAAATGCGAGTTTTAGTTTTGGATTGGGGATAGCTTCATCTTTCTTCCGCGCAGCCGGCCTCGGAGATGGGTCATAAAAATTTCTGGGGAAACTGGACGGGATTTCAATATCAATGACGTGATTGGTCGGAGGTTGAATGCCCTGGCTGCCGGAACATGATCGCCTTCCGAAGGTGGAGAAGGCTTTGATTGTCAGTAGATGCGGCGCTAGAAGCCATTGACATTTCCAATAATTTGACTGCTGATGATAGTCCAAAGTGCAAAGATAAGAATGTATTACAGGAGATACTGTATAGAAATTGGCAAATGGTACAAGTCTTGTGCGAGGAACTGTCTGATGAAGTGTCTTGATTCCATTGAATAACGACCAGTCAAAGTCCGAAAGCAATTGTTAGCAAAGGGAAGAGCCGGCATCAGATGACAAACTCCGATTTACTTTTAATGCAAATGTCTCAGATCTACAAATTGCCAGATAATCCTTGAGTTGGCCCATCATTATCTTACATGGCTTCCCCTCCCATGCTCATGCCCCGCATATCACTTGCACTCACTCACAATGTCCTCAAGACTCCGCAACCTCAAAGCCACGGCCTCAGACGCAGCAACCCACTTACTAGAGACTTTTTCCAACAGGTCTATCATCCGCCGTCAATTAATAGATGCAAATCAACTACAGAAACTAGCTGTCACACTCAACCGGCCTCGATTGAACGGTCGGGACGTCTCTGAGCAACCACCTGTTGAAGGAACGGCTGTGCCACCCGGCTATCATCTTGTATACTTCACGCCAAATGGCACCGAGGCAGAACTTGGTGCCGATGGAAGTGATACGACATTCAATGCCTCGGCGCCTTTTACACGAAGGATGTGGGCTGGGGGTAAAATGACTTGGGCCAAGGACGTGTCACTTTGCGTAGGTGATTACGTCGAGGAAAGGACGAAACTGCTAAGCGCAACGCCTAAGAAGAGCCGGTCGGTTGGCGAAATGGTTCTTGTGGAAGTCGAGAAGGAGTTTTGGGGTCCCAAGGGTTTGGCATTGACAGATCGTCGCTCGTGGGTGTTTAGGCCTGAGATTGACCTAGAAACTGTACACGAGGCACCGAAACCTCTCGAGAATATCATGCGAGGGCCATCTATTGTTAAGGACATCAAATCTCAAGGTGAGGGTAGACATCCCAGTACTATGCATAGGCGTTGCTAACATACCCAGGTCATCCCACAAGAGAACTTCGTTGGTCGCCCGTCGGCCTCTTTAGATTTTCAGCATTGACGTTCAACGGACACATGATTCACTACAATCAGGCCTGGACTCAGAACGTCGAAGCTCACCCCGGCGAAGTCGTCCATGGGCCACTAAACCTTATCAATCTCCTTAACTATTGGCAAGACGTCCACGGCAATGGCAACAACCCTCGAGGCATTACATACAGGGCTCTATCACCATTATATGCTGGCCAGACATATCAGATCCGAACCGAGGCAACTAAGGATACAGAAAATGGAAAAGCTTGGGACGTTCTTGTTGAGAGAGATGGAACGACATGTATGAACAGCCAGATCACTTCTTGAGATAGACTTTGATTTCCGTAGTTATATAGCACTGGGACGACAGAGATTTGATGTATGCAATGACTGGATCGGTGAGCAGGATTATATAACGCCTGTAATAGCCCAACTCTATACAAGCGCCAACGTGTGCAGCCAACAACGATAAACGATACACATTTCCACCCATCTAACCCAATCAACGCATCCCATTCACGCTAGAATACAAATGAATCCATAACTTTTTAAGCAAGGAGCATGCGAGAAGGATCCTCAATGAACTTCTTGACGGTGTTCAAGAAAGCAGAAGCCTCTCTGCCGTCGATGAGACGGTGATCGTAAGTCAAACTGATGTACATCATCTTACAAAAGTTAGTCGGAGAAGTCATGATAGACAGTGAGCGGAGAACTTACAGGTCGAATAACAGCCTCGCCGTTAATAGCGACAACCTCTTGGCGGATACCGTTCATGTTGAAAACAGCAGCCTGAGGGTAGTTGATGACAGGAGTTCCGAACATAGAACCGAAGATGCCAGGGTTGCTGATGGAGAAGCTGCCACCCTCCATATCCTCCATGGTAAGCTTACCATCGCGAGCCTACACGGATTAGCACTTTGGCAATAATACCCATCGATCACGTAAACTCACCTTCTTAGCAGCAGCAGCAACCGCGCGCTCTAGCTCGACAATGCTCATGGACTCAGTGTTCCTCAACACGGGAGTGACAAGACCCTTAGGCGCTGAGACAGCAATGCTGACATCGACGTAATCGTGGTATGTGATGATCTCCTTCTCAGTGTCGATCTGGGCGTTAATCTGAGGAACCTTCTGGGCAGCCATGGTGGTAGCCTTTGTGAAAGCGCCCATGTATCCCAGGCGCACGCCGTGCTCCTCAGCGACCTCCTCCTTGTACTTGGCTCGCCAGGCGATCAGATTGGACATGTCGACTTCTTGAATGGTGGTGAGAGAAGCGGTAGTGTTCTGGGATTGCTTGAGACGGCCAGCAATGGTTCGTCGCATACGTGACATTTTCTCCTGCGAAACTCGGTCAGTTATATATTATGGCCGTATATCTGGAATACCTACAACTCGCTCGCCTCGGTTGGGGGCACCTGAGGTCTGGGCAGGAGCAGCGGCCTTGGTCTCCTTGGGCGCAGGCTTTGACTCGGCAGGCTTTGAGGGCTTGGGAGGTTCCTCAGCAGGAGAAGACTTCTCCTCAGGCTTGGCGGGCTCCTCGGAAGGCTTGGATTCCTCCTTCTTAGGCTCCTCCTTGGCAGGTTTTGACTCCTCTCCCTCGGGCTTCTTAACGGAAGCAGCATCCTCTCCAGTCACGATACGCGCAAGGTCTTGTCCAACGACAACGGTATCGCCCTCCTCGGCAAAGTATTCGGCAATGGATCCGGGTTCGTTCGCGTTGACAAGAACGTCGATCTTGTCAGTCTCGATGCTGGCGATCTCCTCATCCTGCTCAACCTGCTCGCCAACCTTTTTGGCCAAGCTAGACAGTGTGCCTTCGGTGATAGACTCGGCCATGGGAGGCACGGAGACGATGTATGAGCCGTTGAGGAAGCCAGAGTTGCTGAAGAGACGTCGTTGAGGGTCGATGGCGCCGCGCTGGCAGAGGGTTGCGCTATGGGAGAGGGCGCCGACCTGGACTCGAGAGATAGCGGCTCTTGATAGACCGGAGAGGCCTGTGGCGGCCTTCATGCGCAGTAATGAAGCCATTGTGGGAGTTCGTCGTGGAGGAGTTAGGGGAGTGGTGATTGGAGGTTGAAGAGATGGAGACGGGAAAGATCGTGGGGAACGAAAACAAGTTCTGAATTAAGCGGGCCGAGTTTCTGAGGGCATTGCACGGACTTGCAGTACCTCGGGAGCTATGTTACACGAACAAATACCATTTAAAGGCTACAAGGGTACAATACTAACGCCGAAGAGTAGAGATAGTCTTCAAACGTCTTACAGCGTTACGATTAGTTATCAATTTGATGATGTTCAGCGATGCATTGGAGCTAGCGGAGCTTTCACTTGGAGATCTACTACGTCACTTGAGCCGATTCAACTTCGTGATCCTAATTCGACATATATTATCTGTGTATAGCCTGCCTTACTTCAACGTTCCCACTACGTATAGTGCACTTAAATGTCCTTTTTTTTCCTATCTAGCCAGACTACAGGGGCTCATATGCCGGATATTAAAGACCGGTGGTGAAGTTGGTGATGACAGCCCGCCTTCCCGCGGGACAGCTACTGAACCGTACCACATTAATCTATACCTAAAAAATACTGACCAGGTCGATATAAATTCAATCCATATTATTTGGACAATTCATCGGCTTAAGAATGACAGGCCGACAAGCCAAGACCAAAATAGATTCGCGATTCATACGATTTCTCGTTTTGGATACCAGGCTCCGTACATTGCGGAGCAAGGTGAGGTTAGCTTGGTCAAGGTGAGCTTTAAGCAGCGGCAATGTTCGGCATAGCGAAATGTGACGCCTCACCTACAATTCACGCCTCAGGCATGCACGTCCGGGTGATGTTATATAACTCCCGCAACACCTGATCTGTTCCCAACGGATCGGTTCTGGTAATTTCCGTGGAAACCTTGATGCAGGCTGGAATGTACCAGCATCAAGACTGACGGGCCGATGCCGTGGTGTTGGTACAAAATCCAATTTCGACCATGATGTTTCAGAGGGGTTGCTATTCAAGTACATCATACCATACGACACAACCGACGGCTTGTTTAACATAATTAATATGGATTTGGCATTATCCAATGGTATCTAAAGTCAAGTATCCAGCATCGCCATCGTGGTATTCCAAAACGCCTAGGGTCGCCGCCCTATTCATACCTGGTCGTCACGCCGTTGGACAGGAATATCGGTTCCCTCATTGACACGAATTCCCGCCTCGCCACTTTCATAGTCTTTCGCAGACGTATACTTTCTGAAAGGGCTTGATATTGTTGTTTGGGTTCCATGTGGCCATTCTGCCATGTCGTATATATCTGGCGGTCCACCACTGTTTGATGCCAATTCATGCGTTGAGCTGCCTCCGTCATTTTCACGAGACCGCGTCTTGGACACACCTGTGAGGCGTATACCATTGCTAAATGGAGCGTTGAAGGGAGCGCTGAATTGAGTGGATTGGCCGCCACTGTTGGAAGTAAGGAAAGATCCTGGCAAGACTCGACGAGCCACGGGTCGAAGCATTGGAAGACAAGCTATCCATCGGTGAGTAAGCGATAACATTGACGGACACGATCGAAACATACCAGCAATTACAGCAAAATTGCATTCGACGATAGACCAAGCGTAGTGGAGTCCCATTTGTAACGTCATCTCCTTGGAGTCCGACTCGAACTTGAACGACTCGATGAGGACGAAAATGGAAGCAAGGCACGTCATAGCACCAAATGCAAACAAAGCGATGACGGCAAACTTCTGGCCTTTCGGCAGGTGAAGTTTTCCAACCTCAATGGCAGGCAGGATGAGAATAGCGCAGTCGATCAATACATGCGTCAACACTGTTGAGAAGAAAAATGTCGACTCTTTGATGTGGCATTTTGCTGCTCTTTCTTCCTGCGTTCCATCCCACAATGCTGTCAGAGGTAGGCATTGCAAGCACACCATGAACAAGCGCAATAAGAACCATGCGACAGTAATGCACGAGAGGACTTGAATGGGTATTCGGATGTCGGAGAATTGGAAGAGGCGCCAATAGAAGGCGAGTATAGCGAATTTCGAGAAGGCGATGGCGAAGGTGTAAGTGAAGCTCGTCGTCCACATATGAATCCATGCTAGCCGGTTCTTATCGTAGAAGGTAAAGTCGTCTGTGAGGCCATTCTCCATGGGTTTTCCCAGTCCATCCGTGATCCATATCATTCCATTCGTCATCAAGGCCACCGAACCCAACTTGAAACAGTGTTAGAACATATCATTCACCAGCGGCATTGAAGAACAACTTACCCATCCAACAACGGAAAATGCATCGTCGATGCCATATCCAGCCTTTGTGATCCGTCGCGCAATGAGTCGAGCAATAAAGGCCAAGGTCGCGAGAGGAAGTGTTATGGCGGCCGAAGCAATGATATTGGGGGTATCATTCCTCATGATTCATTGTCAAGAGGAATGGCTGAAACACAGAATTTCTGGGTCTCAACGATCGATGAGATGCGGAAACCAGAGCAAGCAAGTAAACAAGCAAAAGCAAAGATCCAAAAACAGAAGAGAAATGGGTCAGTATTAAAGAAGATGGGGCAAAACTGGAGGAAGAGTGATGACTCGACCTGAGCTTTTGGGGGGACCCGTTACCATTTTTCCCTCTTCCCCAGACCCGGAAAACTTGTAGAAAAAAAAAAAACGGGCCATCGTCACTAGAGCCAACGGTTGGCCTTAGAAATGGTTGGTGTAGAGTAGAAGGAGGAAAAAAAAAACCGCGCTATCAACACCCTGGCGCCCCCCATGGGGAGAGACGATGCCGGCGCCTTGTGATGGATGATGTGGTAGCGGATCAGAACCCTTGAGGCCCATTTCTCTGAGGCCCACTAATACAGAAAGCCGGGCTCTTGATTTGTCTCGCAAGCCTCGGTCATGGGCTGAATTAGGCGATCATCCTCAGACTTCTTGTTTGGGAGGATTAAATGATGATCTTGGTGGCAAAGCTGCTGAAAGCTTAGTCCGTGAGCGAGTCTCCTGCAGCAATTTTTGCTTGTCAAAGTCAAGGCTATAACATGCCCTTGTTACCAACGGCGTCTCGTCTGACATTGAGCTGCCAATTCTGGTGATGCTGCACCTAACATATGTCACGCATTGATCGCCCTGCGCCTTGTTTTCAGCTGCAACTTCCAGGGGATTCGAAGAAGCATCAAACAACCTACCTATTTAGGCGTAGTCAACGCTAAACTCAAATCTACCCAATAATACATATGCTGAACTGCTAAGGCCAGAAGATGGTGTGAGCTAAATTACACCAGAAGCTTTTCAACACTGGGTCATTATGCATGTTCGAGATTATGCATGTTCATTATTCTGAATATGCACGCCACGGTTAATTAGGGGTCGTTATTGCGTATATCAAATTACGGACTTGTACCTGTCAGCTTGGAAGCAAAGCCAAGAGGAGTATTCGGACCTTTAGAGAATATGGATCCATCCTCTGGACTGGGGTGTTATCGATGTTGAGTTCGAATCCCGACAATCCCGAGTTTGTAATCAAGGGATGGCGAGAAAATTTCTCACAGATTCGAGCCTAAGACGTCACAACAATTAGAGACTGAAGAGCCGTTGTGAAGCGGTCGAATTTTAGTCGCAGTGTCTCATAAACTTTCAGGAGAACGGACATAAGGAGTGGCTGACACGCGACACAGACAGTGACATCGCAAGCTCTGCCCGTTCTCAACCTTCTATTGTAGAGCCCCAAGGATTGTCAAACCCCTAATTCAAACTGAGTCTTATCCCGGTCAAGTCCCTCCTGATATCAGCTTAATATCAGCGAGTTCCACTGAGCTTATCTCAAGTTCCACAGTTAAGACCTTGCGGAGGATCTACATTTCCCTCTCACTGGATGCTGACCACAAGCTCCGTCTAATTCCCGACGGCAACTTCATTCGGCTACCGCTATCCAATGTTTAATGAAGACATGAAATGCGAAAGTCAACTAAACAGACATGAGTGCGCATACATGCACAGTATTTGCAATCACGAAAAGTAATCCTCATAAGATCGAAAAAGCAGAACCCAGCTTGCGGAGAAAGAGACCAGAGCGGCATCGGAGGAGCTTGAAGGTGGCGTAGTGATCGAGCTGTGTTTTTCTTGAGTTTAGACCTTATCACTATATTCTCTCATTGTGCAGAGTGATTTCTTAATTCAATGTCAAGGCTAGTATTTGTATCCTGATGCTATCAGTTAGTGAAAACAAGAGCTCATGGTTACAGTTACATCTGATTGTTGATCCAATGTTACATTTGCAACATCCCCCGCACTTTGCTGCGGAGCAACGGGCTATTATTCAAGATCGACATCCAACAATCCCCCCATAGCTTGAGCGAGGACGAGAATGAAAGCAGATGCAAATGTATCGTATCTCAAGATCTTGTTTCGTGGCGTGTTGGTAACCGTTGCAAAAGAGGCGCCATGTTGATCCAACGATATCGCATTTTATCAGTCTTACTGGCAACCTTTGCCTCAACACTGGCACAAGATCTTATTCCTCCCATCCTCGAAACAGCGGACGTCCTCATACAAGTTATTTGGTCTGTTGAAGAAAGTCAGAAGATAATCTACATCGACGACGATTTTGCGTCTGTGTTCGACAAGAATGGTCTGACACTCATTCCGCCTACTGCGCTTGACTTCGCGACTACATTTCGCGATGACATTAATCAGATCACAGGCCTGAACTGGACGCTGAAACAAACGGGAAGAGTTCCGGCAGATGCCACTGGCATTTCTCTGGGTGCCTACACCGGCGAGCCATCCGACTTCGCATACGCCAATGGAAAGTCTACTTCTGAGGGTTATGAGATATCGGTCAACTCCTCTCGCATCACCATCGGTGGAAACGGTGCTCGCGGCATGTGGTGGGGTACCAGGACCCTCCTCCAACTTCTTCTCGCTGGCAATGGCACTATCACGACGGCCTACGGAAGGGATGCGCCAGCTTACGCCACAAGAGGATATATGCTCGACGCAGGGCGCAAATGGTATTCCAAGGATTTTCTCAAGGAGCTGTGCAGTTATGCGTCTTTCTTCAAGCTGAACGAGTTTCACTACCATCTCAGCGACAACTACCCGCTGAACCGTGGGAAGAATGAGACTTGGCAGGATGTTTATTCCCATTTCTCGCTGCTACCTGAGGATAAAGAGTTGCGGGGTATCCTTCATGGTCGAGAGAACGAGACTTTGTCAAGGGAGGATTTTGAAGATCTACAGCAACACTGCGCTTCAAGAGGTGTCACTGTTATCCCGGAGATTGAAGCGCCAGGACATTCTTTGTACCTCACTAAGTGGAAGCCAGAACTCGCCCTACCAAAGAAAGACCTGTTGAACCTTACTCATCCTGATACCCTGCCAACGGTCCAGAGTATCTGGGAAGAGTTCCTCCCATGGTTCAAAACGAAGGAAGTCCATATCGGCGCAGATGAGTACGATGCCGAACTAGCGGATGATTACATCGCATTCGTCAACGAGATGAGTCGCTTCATCAACTCCACATCCGACAAGCGAAGTCGAATCTGGGGTACACACGAGCCCTCCAAGGAAAACCAGACTATCGATATAGACGTAATTATCCAGCACTGGCAGTATGGTCAGTCAGATCCTGTACAGCTGGTCAAAGATGGCTACGATGTGATCAACTCAGAGGACTGGTGGGCCTATACAAGTTTGAAGAGCGACCACATGCCGATTCTGCCTGCCAGATATCCTCAGTTCTTCAACGAGAGCCGTATCTTCAACTTTGCAGATGAGGATGACTGGCAGTGGACACCTGCTGATTTCAACCCTTTCAATACCAGCATGCAAGTTGAAGATGACGAGTCACGGCTGAAGGGTGCTACACTGGCAGCATGGAATGACAACGGCCCTGATGCTTCGACTCAATTGGAAGCTTATTACTCCATGCGCCGTGGTATTGCCTTGGTCGGAGCTTGTGCGTGGAGCGGAGGCCGTGGACCTCAGCTGCTCAACGAGACAACCGATACAAGCATTGACTTTTATTCCCCTCGGGCGCCAGCTCAGAATCTTGACCGCGCTTTGTCACTATTCAATAACAATGGAACTTTACTGTCGTGGTCTCGCTCAAGCAGCGATGACGAGAAGGTAGAACTCGGCCACGGAAGCAAAGGCATGAATTACACCCTCACCCTTTCCATCGACGGGCCCTTCACTTTGTCAGGCCCGGACAACTCTTTGTCGCTTGACAAGAGCGGGAATTTGGTTTTTGAGGCTGATGGGTGGGAGTATCCTCTCCGTCAAGTCAGTGAGGAAGACGCCTTAGAACTTGACTCCGGTCATCCTGGTCGCATTTGGGTCAACGCCTCATCATCCACACATAAGCCTGTGAAGCTGTCGGTTCCAGCTGAGATTACTTTGGTGACAGATGTTCTTCACGGTACGGTTGTTTTCGTTGATTCAGAACTGAGAGGAAGATTTGAGGTATTTGTTTATGGTGGTCGGAATACACAGTTCAGCTGGAGTCAAATGGCATTTGTTGCGCCTTTGGATGAAGTCAAAGGTGACGTCACCCACCTGAATTTGAATGGAACTGCTTCTTTCTCTGGGAGCAACACAGGTGGGAGACCTTCCGAAATTCCAGGTGGAAATGCCGCGACTCCCACTATACCTTTACCTGGCTTGGCCACCATGGTCTTGATGGTAACAGCCGTCATACTTATATGCCAATGATGTAGGAAGGAATACGGGTCGCTAAAGAGAACATTATCTAAGTTTTATCAATTTCCTATTTGATCAACCAATCAACCGGCAATCGTGATGTCTTCGTTGGGCTAACCTGATTCCATCAATGTGTGCCTTTCCCAACAGACCCAATAACTAAGAGTCTCAACCTAGTATACCAATCCCAGGCGGTGTAGCTCATATCTCATACAGCGTCATTTCCACTTCCAGAGTTCCACAAAGATTAGTTTTCCTATTTCCCTCCTTGTACACTAGAATGACTTGTCCCAGCATGTATGTGGTGCTGGCAAGTCAGTCCGCCATATGTTACTAGCTGGGTTGTGCCAACCGAAAAGCCTTCGCCCAACCGACCAGCCACACATATGGGCTGGGGAGGCATCTAGCAAGATTTCGGGTACTGAAGTGATCTTCTTCGTGTCAAAGATTGTATGCCTAAAGATAACACATCATTACTTGCACTGATAAAGGTGGGTTTCTGCATCCGCGTTTGTAACATGTGGGAGCTAAGAGGTGGTACTCAATAGCCGTTGCGACATTGATTGTCGATGGATTTGGCCGTCGGCGGGTATAGTGAAAGTAACGATGGTACTTCAATGATCTGTGCCGGGAAAAGTGTACTACGAAGCAGCGAATTGTTGAAGAATTATGCCGGCAAGGTAATGACGATGCCGGCCTCTCTTGGCAACATCTCGCAACGGACGTTCGAGTATACTGTTGTCTTAGGTTACCGGCAATGCAGGTCAATGGCATAATGAAAATAGAATGGCGTACCATAAGTTCGTCCCTGCATTGCCTGAAGCCTGAAGATTAGACCAGGCCTCCGGGCGACACCACGTTGAGGTTGCAGGAGTCCGACTTCGTCACTCACCCCCATGTTGGAGGAAGCCCTTTGGGACTCAACACCGATGGAACGAAGCTCAATAGAAGCTGGAACTGTGAGGAACTCAGAGACACTGGCACAAAGGCTCAATAGAAACTGGTACTGTAAGAGGTCACCATAATACTGGTACGAAGCCCCAGTAAACCGGACTATAAAAGAACTCAGAAGCACTGGCATAAGCTCAATAGTAACTGGAACTTATCTGTAGATAGCGCACCCGCCTCCCCTTGTAATCGATTAGACCGAGCTCGGTGTTTAATGGAGTCATCGAACTGAAGAAAGACTCACGAGCATCGACGAGGATCCGTAGGTTTAACGAAACGGGTAAATCGGTCGATCGTAGGTATCTCTCAGGTGTGCCATTCGAAGGATTCTCTCGTATGGTCGATGAAACGATGGGTTGAAGAGTTCATGTGGGTTCCAAGTTGACACTGACATGTCGAAGCTGTTATGAACTCAAGAGGACTCTACGCGGCAAGTGCTACCAGCCGTTACCGATGAGCATAGACAAAGACCACCTTTTCGCCAAAGGGAGGTCCAACATAAATCCCCAGTTAGCGACGAAAATAGAAACCCTAATGCAAGACCAGGGCAACTGCCACCTTAACAAATGGTGTTCGAGTCAAGGATAACGACCTGGCTTTCAGCCAATATTCGCTTGAAGAAGACTGGGCTTAGAGAACCTTAGACAATTTAAGATTAACATCAGGAGGAAAAGAACAAACAGGCAGAAGCATAGTCTAAAGTTGATAAAGTGCGTAAGCTAGTTCTTCTTTGACGCAGATACTCGTCTTCGCCAGGTACTCAAAACACGGTACTGAAGGGCAATCAGTACGGAAAAGATGGACATGCTCTCTTGCTATTTCCCACGCGTAACTAACTTTTACTTGGGGGAAGTACCTCGATCTTCCTTTCTCTGCTGGTACTATTGCTATTATTGATCGATGCCTAGGTAGTGCAAAAGTGAACAATGCGTAGTAGGTACCTATGATGTTATTCATCCACCTCCATACCAGATACAAGCGCTCTCTCCCGTCTCCCTAAAAACATCAGACCTTGTATAATGTCCAGTGCTCCTTCGATGGTGTTTTGTATTAGATCAATCCTGCACATAATCGACTTGATTGCGCCGTAGTACTACTAGAATAGAGAAGTAATCTCAGATGTCGAAGCTGTCTTTCTCTTCCATGTTAGTCCCATAGTACAAACTCAAGCCCTGTCTTCTGTAGTAGATCTCTTGCAAGTCGGAATAGCAATAATCCTCCAGGTACTCAAAAAAAATCCAGAAGGTCGCTTTCAGCAGCAAGACGTGCCGATCTCCTTCGCCCATATTCAAGTGGTATTTCAATAAACTCTTCATCGCAATCATAAAACGCAGACCCAATAGAAGAATATCGAGCCATCCATTTTGTATGCCTGTCTATTATCCTGGTCTTCAAGTCAAGTTCCCTTCCCGCTATTTCGTAGAGCAACTGAATCACAAAGTTCAGTGAACCAGAAAGGTTCTCGACTGGGGAGCCGTAGCACTGGTCTTCAAGAGGCCCCGTTCAAAGATGGATCGAACTCAACCACCATCTTCAAATCTCAGTCCCAATAACCGGACTTCTGACAGTCCCGGATTAGCAAACCCCAATCTTCTGCGGTGATGCAGAATGTGTCGCGTTCAGCATCAACGATTTGGCGCCAGTGTTCGTGGCCGACCCTTGAGGATAACATGAGGGCTTCCGGATCATAATCTTCTGGCCAAATGTGATCTAGGAAGAAGTTGGCTTCTTCTCTTGAACAACATAACCACATCTCAGACCAGTCTGTTGGTCTGGGCTGCTTTCCCCAGTGCTTGAAGAACCTCTCTTGATTCTCGACAAGCCGTCCAAAGACCAGCGTGTCAAAGGTACATCGATTTGTTCTTTGACTTCGATTTGTCCTAGTTTTAGCTCAATGGGGAAATCGTCATGCGTGGAGCATCAGTCACGTAGTGAATCCCGCGACATCTTGAGCACCACTCAAGGCATGCCGCTTCCCATATTCTTAACCTGAGTTCATATGACAAGTTTTGAGACGGATGAAAAGTAGTGCAGATCGTCGTGAGAGACGGATTGACGAATGATTGATGTGGGAAGGAAACAATAATGATATTTTGGGGCACAGATGAGGAGATATATGTATTTTAGTTTTATAAACCTTCCTTATGCCTGATGGCTTAACTTGCTTGATTTAAGTTATCCTAATAAAACCATATTGTGACTTTGCATTCCTCACCTTCAATTCCTTTTTACGGGGTTGCTTAAGATCCAGGATTTGTTTGAACAACAGGATGTGGAAAGCATCTTGTTAGGTAAGTGAAAACCAACCGTTTTATTTATCAACGTGAGTTGTGTTATGTCTAGCAATAGTCACATACTCCCTGAATTACGGACGTCAGAAAACATGATTTGATTTAAATTTTATCGCTAATAACCCTTCTAGGACGCAGAAAATTGATTCGGACCCTTACGGGTTTACTTTGGTTGGCATCGTCAATCGGTCAAAGGTGATGTTGTTATTTGGCTGCTGATGATATAACAAGATCTGTTACGAGACCCAGATATCTACAAAATCCCAACGTTTCCTATAACCCATCAACGTGCCACATGCATGAAATATGGCAGTGTAAGTCTACGGCTTTGAGTATGTCTTAAATGTAAGCCTTGGAGTTAAGTAGGAGAGTCGTTATCCTTAGAACCGCTAGTTATGACAATCAGATCCCACTTTTGACGTCCAGAGGGGAGAACCATATCTTACAGCAAACTTCAGGTACTTAACAAGCATTGCATCTGTACGTGAGGTTTCCGCCGCAGCATCGCTTGCCGTTGACGCAGAGGCCAGTGCATGGCGATTGTCTTTCAAGTAGCATCTTTACTCCATCTTCGGGAACAGCCGAAGCAACGGCAGATGTCGCAAAGAGAGAGAAGATGGCAAGATAAAACTTCATTGTGGGTCGCAGGCAAAATTCGAAGGTATAGCTGGTAGACGAGTGCTGCTCTCCAGGCTATCCTGCTTTGATCGTCTTATATAGGCATATTCATGAGACTCAGCAACCCCGAATCTCGATCCTCGAAGAATTTCAAAGAATGCAAATGCCAAGTATCCTATAGACTGAATCCTCCTTCCCATCATAGTCATGTAAGCCTTGTCATACGTACTCGAGCTCGTAGTAAAGGCTTGCAAGCCCCGCCATGGAATCCTTCACCTACTGGTTCTTGGTTTCTTGACCTGTCAATAGCTGTGTGCGGAGTCGCCAAGAATATGCTTGACTATCAGAGTGATCTAGTTGGCATTTGGTTGAAGTACCCCGCGCTTACCACAGCACGGTCCTTCACTATCTTGATCCTCTCACAGACCTCCGTCGGTAAGGCATTGTTACTATTGGTGCTACATATGGAAGAGACGCAATCTTTCGGATTGCTTTAAACTACACTAGACTTTCATGTTCTTGAACTAGCCATGCTTTTAGGTAAGATCTGGAATAGGCAGGTAAGTAATACGAAGGACTAATGACTGCCTGGCATTCGCATTCTTTTAGCAGTCTCTGCAAACTCGATCCTTTGGCCCACAAAATCCAAGTTACTCCGTTCGGCGTCTAGCAATACCCGGGTACGACACAATGCTGAGAAGTGACCATCACGCATCCAGGGGACTGATGTCAGATATCAAGTTACCAGAGACTCACACTCATCCTTTTACACCTCCTTGCTACCAGTCAGAGATATCATTGGGTGTATCCGAAGGACTGGCGATGCTATGTGAAGGAAAGTAAGATATCTGCTGGGGATAAAGATGAATGAGGGTTTCCCCAAAGTGGTTACACATTTGTCATGACTTCGGTGTTTACACAAGGCCTCTTTTAAGCATTGACATGATATAGGCTTTAGGAGATTCGTATCATCTCGGTTAGTGGAGAGCGTGAAGAATGGAGAAAAACCAAGTTTCCGAGTAACCACTCATCTATACATATATCTACCTTATGCCTGGGCTCCCTACCGTATCTGATGGAATGTCATGGGGGTGGGATTCTATCACCTTCACGTTCAGAGTACCAAGGGGAACCAACTGCGCGGCCTTCCTGCTCACCAACAATTCTACTGTACCTCGATCCAGTCATAATGATTATGGGCAAAGTTCCTATGCCAATTGGAAAAGTGGACAAGCTTGGCTTCTTTGTAAACAGCCACAGGGTCCCAAGGCTCAACTTCTGAACCGAGATAATTTTCATGGCTGTTCCGACGGAATTCTCCTGTTATCAAGTCATATGGAAGATGAGGGAGAATAAATACATTGCCCAGATAGAGAAGATTAGCGGCCTCCATGTCATATCCATCAATAGACGAAGAGTCCACAGTGACCATAATACGAGCAAATTCAGTCTCTGAAGGCTGAATCAGCATCTCCTGGGAGGAGAGTGTGTCGTTTGGGAGCAGCCAATAGACTCTTGGCATAGCAACTGGTGCTGGTGGTAGGAGAAATAGTTCGCCCATGTTTTGAAGAAATACAATATCAGAGTCGATAGACAGGACGCGGTTATACTGAGTCTGGTTGAAAACCAGAAACTTTGTGTAAGAATCAGCCCAAGTGACTAAATTATGACATTTAGTATATCGCTGTATAGAGTTGATTTATAGAACCTCATGAGGAAACGACTTACGCTCTGCTTCCTTCTTGCGCTAGACTTGAATAAGAACAAGCCTGACATTGTATTCGTCGCGAGCCTTGATGGGTAGCCGAGTATTGATACTGAGACGGAAGTTATCACTCCACGTCCCGGACGGGTACATCAAGACCCGATCGGCACGACTTCTGAGACGATTTAATGCCTCAAAGAACATGATCGAGTTACAGAGATACTCGGTGTTTGGTATAGGCGAACTGCGACCAATCAGTCCTAGTCGAGCTGTGAGAACCAGACAGTCTGGTTGATTGATGATGGGAGAAGTTGTGAGTGTGCAAATAGAAAAGCAGAGTGGCAAGAATCAAAGTAGCCATCCACCTGTAATGCCTTGACGCCAAGATCCTTGGTGTAAAAGTGGACGCTGAATTGTGTTCTGCTTTCATCATTGAACTTGTGTTCCCGAACGGTTGCTGAACACTAAAAAGACGAGTTAACTCTTGTAAAGCAGATACTCGGAGGGAAAGAGTTAGGAGGGAAAAAACAAAGGAGGTCAGCTTTATTACTACTGTCTTTTGATTCAGTCGATATTGGGCATGGTAGTGAAAGAGAAAATCATATGAAGCGAAAACAAAGAGCTCGGCAGTCTGTGCACCAACGATACTCTCTTACCTCGCCTCTCCCCCAGTACCGTGTATTGATATCCAAAGTGTAATCAGGGCCCCTGGTAAAAGAGTGTAGTAGCCTGTGGTCGCCAGCATAAAATACTGTCGTGCCACACCCTGTTAGTATGGTGAGCTATTCAGTCAGTAAATTTGACACACTCGCTGTTGCTGATACATGGCTGGGAAACCAGCTGGCTACCTTTATATCACTAATCACCAGGTTGATAAGATACTAGTAGAAATTGGACAACCCATTTCGTATATTTATGCATTCCTAGTCCGGACGAAAAGTCTCGGTTTTGATCTACAATCAACCCAGTTCTGCAGACCTCTGCGGGTTAGGAAATGGACTCCTTCCCGTAGGATAAGTTCATAATCTCCTCTTCATCTCTCCATCCTGCAAGAACCCTTTGCACAACAATGCAGTTTCACTGAGCTATCAGTCTCCCCATTGTTCTTTCTCAAGCTTGAGCTCCTCGTCGCCCATGAACCTTTCGTACTTCTTGAGCTCAGTCGGGATATCCTGGTAGACAACGTTGGTACCGAGGAGACCAAATAGAGCATTGACAACATGCTGAGGTGTGTACTCGTTGGTGTAGACTGGTGGTGGTCAATCCCAACGATATCGGGAGTGACTGATTCGATAGCCTGGACCCGGGCTGGGTCTTCAACGTCAAGCTGAGCCATGCGAGATTTGGAGCACGTTCCAGACTGTCGACAATCATACCAGTATGATCCTGTTGTGTTGGTTTTGGCAAGACAGGTGTTCAGTCCGGGTGCTCCAGATGCATGGATCCTGCCACAGCTCTTGCCTGTTGCATACTTACATAGGACGCCGACTCCAGATGATGAGAGGCCCTGGAACGAGCTTGAGGAGTAGTAAGAGCTGTTACCAGGTGGGGTATCACAGCAGGCATAGGCCTTGATGTTTCTGCATTGCCCATAGTTACCTCCACTACAGGCACCGGCGCGAAAGTTCCGAATATTTACGGCCGACACTGATGGCACAGAGGCCAGGTAGGCGATAAGGACTGCTGTAAAGTGCATATTTGTGGAGTTGACTGAAAGGTTGGAATAGATTATTCAATGATACTTGGCAGTAGTGTCTGTGAGATAGATTGATGTCAGGGGACGACTGTTACTCTCCGCCCGGAAGACTCTCACATTTTATACTTGTTCGATGATGGTCGAAGTGGCAGCGATGTGACATGGCAAATCTCTTGTCATTAATTACCTCTGCAAGTCCTTAGATTGGACAGGTCCGTGTCCTAGTTGCCAATCGCTGGCATAGTCTGACATAGTCCAAGGTTTGAGCTTGTTGGGGCTACTGCTATTTGAGAACAACTGACCATACTACGCTGACCGGTATACAAGGGGACATTTAGCAGCACATCCTAGTGCATGAACGAGCGCACATACACCATGGGACGTGGTCAAATCACGTACTGGTACGTGAAGAGTTCAATGGAAACCATCAAGAGCCAACCGCATATGCAAGCGCACAGTTGATGTTCTCCATACCTTAAGACCTGGGCTTGATACGGATATGAGCTTATCAGCAGTAAGCGTACATATGGCCATCGAATCGACAGTAATATCCCTGATATGGGCCTCGACTCCTCTGGGCGAGGACCAACAGCATATACGAACACGCAACAGGGAAATACTATACACCAATGGCCGAATGAGTATAGGCCATGTGGGATTCACATGCGTCTTGGCATAAGCTCAGATCCCCACCGAGAAAAATCGAGACCACACTGTCATAAATCATTAACAACGTCTCTTTTCTTCTTCTTCGTTTACCAGCCGCTTTTTCTTTTGGAAAAGAAGAAGCCCTACGCGCTAATGACGAAATGCGAAGGGCAAGTATGTGACAAGTCAACGAGTGTTGGGTGCTTTGCTACCGTACAACAAAAACCTTAATTCGCAGTAGATTCGCGTACTTAATTATAGTAATACAGGACTATACTTTGGAGTGGGTTAGGGCAGGGGTTTAGTGGACGGATAATATCCCGGTTCGCGGGTTTCTCTATGTTCCCAAGCCTTTCCTTCGTTTAGACAGAGATGCCGGTTCTTTGATTCGTAGAATATTCCAAGTTGGGACACAGTGTCCAGGCCTCAATTTATGGCTAGCCTTAACATGTACAGGTAGGTATACAGTCAACTTGGGTCGAGATTCTTGGGCCATGTGGATCATGTGGCGCGATACATTCGCTTGGGCCTCGAGCTCGGGAACCTTCCCCATCTCGAATGTTTGTCTATAGATTGTACCGGTGTGGGACATGGATTACTATACATTCTATCAAGCAGTGTTCGATATGCAAATGTATACACGAGCTCAGTTCATGTTGCAAGGGAGCATTTACGTCGTATGACATAGCGGCCGCCGCTTGTGTCAATCATGGACTGATGCCAGAACAGCCAGGCTCAAGAGTTCCGACTGTCATCTGAATTTTCATGTGGTCCGTCAGTGATATAGATGGGACCAGGACGTCGATGTAGCCAGACCCAGGAAATCCATTCAATGAAAAGCATCCCTGTCTAAAAAGCATCCCGTCTGTTGGCGTTCGAATGAAATTGCTAGCCTCTTACTCTTGAAGGCTCAGTGTCCCAGTGGTTATACAACACCGTTGTTTACTAAGTACTCAAACTCGAGTGTTAGTGCTTTAGTTAAGAGAGTTTCAGCCCGTTTGGATTTCAGGCACCGTCGGTTCACGAATATCATCCATCTCCTCTGCTTTAACACTTAGCTTCGAATCTATTTCCACATTCAATGATGACCCAATCAAAACCCTGCATGGCATCTATGCACCTTAACGTCACTTTCGAAGTACCCATCGTCGACGATCCGATCACATACTTCCCGTATCATATGAACGGCGGTAATAAATGAGTTTTGGGGCGCGCTTTTCTGCAAGACGCCCTTATCGGAGCAAATATGCGTCGAGGCGTCGATACCTGGTGGCTAGCTCAGGCGCCAGGGCCCAACATTCAAGCGACCGCAAATCCTGTCACAATCGGGGAGAAAGATACTATGGTTGAGAAGGGAGGAAATGACTGGCACCAATCATGGACTGGGTTCTGGGATGATGAATAGGTTCCTTAAGTACACCAAGCTCTACAGCTGACACGACGGATGATGGTGATAAAGAAGAGATTGAGGAAGAGGTTGGAATGACGACTGCCGCAAAAGCAGGTATTGGCGCTAGGATTGTTGCTGCTGCGATCGCCATTGGTGTCTGTGCCTTTATTTACTGGCGTCGACGTCGAGCTCAGACTCGGACTCAACCAGCTCCTGAGACCACTATTGCACATAATATTGTGCAGCATTACAATGATTCGAAGCCTCAAGAGCTATCACCACGTTCGCCCCAGGAATTAGCTGGTCACGGTGTCTATCCACAGAGGTCTTATCAGCGGTTTGAACTTCCCTGATACATCCTGGATAGCCTTCTCTTTATTTATGATTTCATGTTCACTTATTACCACTACTTGTCTTTCTTATTAGCGAAGAATAATTCCAATATCTATTGATGACAGTCCATCATTCACTGTTCCTACTGTCCCTTTCACCGCTGCAACCAGACCGAGTGTCCCCGCTTGTTCCTATTGATCTCAATCAATGAACAAAGCTCATTGGTATTCCATGAACACTAAATGAAATACAACGAACAAGATGTAGACTACAGCATACTGGTCGTCAAACAATGTATTGCATATTGGATGCTTTGTTCAGGGAACATCTCATGTCCAACAGAGTTGAAAGCGGGTTCAAGAGATGTGATTCAATGGAACATCATCACAAAGTCATGAACAGATCGTTCAAGTTCATTCGACACCTACCTACATAGGCGATGGAGTATGATTATAAGAATACCTCTGGCCATATCAGGCCATATCTGACTCTCTCAACATCTTCAACCTTCGATTTCGAACATTCAAACCTCTTCTTTTCGCCCTGCAAAACCAACACAATCACCATGTCTAACCTTCAATCTAGTCAAGGGCCCAAGGGAAACAATGTCAACAATGGTAAGCCCCCCTTTTCCAACGTCAATGCTAACAGTCAGCCAGGAAATCAATGTCCAGAAGAGCATTACTGGCCCACCATCCGCAAATACGCCCTGAGCCACAATAGTCTTGACGAAGCACCCATGAAATGCGTCTGTCCCATTTGTAACTCTCAGGTCAGCGTTGCTGGTCTTCCTCGCCCCGTCGGTGAAGCAAAGGAAGGTCTGATCACTCCATGTGGCCATGTTGTTTGCTACGAATGCTGGCCAGAAGCACCCTTGCGATCTGAACCCGAAGACTACGCATATGTCGAACAGCGCAAGTGTCCTATTTGCAACGAACTTCTCGAGTGTTCACGATGTGGTCGCAGCTGTATTAAACAGCAGGTTCCTGAGTATTCATTCGATGTTCAGGAGATCGAGGTTGTCCTGCCTACAATTCCCGAGACCATACTTTTGCCCCAGTCGCTTTGTATCGAATGCTTAGGGTTCGTGCCTGTTGTCCTTGGTTCTTGGTTCCCTTTTGGTACCTGGGCATTGGAACGCGCGCAGAAGTAATTGGCACATAAGTGTTCTGCACCCAGTTGATTTCAGATTGCTAACTTGGAAGTACTGAGGGTTGCGATAACATACCGGCTTACTCTTGGGCTGAATGGATTTTACTATTCAGATAGATAGAATTTAGAAGATCAAGATAGCTGAGAAAGCCCATCGAAACAATGTACCGATTTTCTACTTGCGCAATGCATACAGGTTATCCTATACATACTCGTGTTAACTTGACGCTTTTAGCCATATATCAATAACTTTGAACGCTTGCGGCTCTAGTAATAAAGCCCTTCAGTAATATGGTGAGATTAGCATTACTATAATCCGGGTATCTTGGCTACACTAGAGTAAGGGACTGTTATACTGGTGACCTCGCATAATTCGCATAAATCGAAGTCTGTGACATATTAGGTCGATGTCCACGATAATCATAATTGTCTTCATGTTGAACGTCATAAGATCTTTCAACAACGATATCAGCCATTTTATGCACCCTTGGCAGAATCGAATCCTGGCTGGCGTCATAACCATTCTTCAGCCTCTTTCCATCGTAAGTCTTCTGTAGTTGGCATGGAGGCGAAATATTCCTCTTGGTGATCCTGTTGCGGCTACGGCTGCTCCCTCTGGAGTTTTGGTACGACGGGCATATCTCCGCTGGGGACCGTCCTTCCCAGAAGGAACTGCAGAAAAGCGGTCGTAGGACAGGGAGGTTGACGGTTGCGATGCCGACGATGATTTCTCGACTACCCCAGGCGTTGATGGTAATTGCTGATGGGAAGGCTGAAAGGGTGAGAACGACTCGGAAGACGGCGGCTGTGATAACAAAAACTCCCGAGGAAAGAAGGAGACCGATGATGAGTTTTCTGGTTTTGTTAGATGAGCCGTGGATGAGTGACGTGAAATCTTACTTGTGGAAAGGAATCTGGAGTTTCCAGAGAAGAGGAATAGGAATGCAAAGAATGAGAGCGTCGGTTCTAAAATAGTAAGTATAGATGATGGAGTGCAGGACTTGTTATACTCACATGACATTGAGCACCGCAGTACACAGGAAGTTCTGTATTTTGAAGGAGCATCGAGCTACAAGGCGTTAGTTTCACATATAATGAATTTCGATGTTATAAACACGAACCTGGAGGGTCAGGCACGACTCTGCAATGATTGTTAGCAAATGTTCAGATATCAATATCGACGGAATTACTTACTGCCAGTTCTTGTGGTAAGGAAGGCATCCAAGTGTAAGCTAGTCATTCAGTTAGTTAACCAATTCCTTGGGGTATACATGAGAACAAGACAACATACTGTGAGCACAACGACAATGTAGGTAAGGGCACACAAGATCGACACGGCCTTGACAAAGTATTTATGCCACGCTCCAAACGTCATTCGAGAAAAGAAACATAGCATGGTGCCCTTCAGACTCCAGATCAATGCCGTGTACGCGTACCAAGCCACAAGTCCGAATTTTGAGCCCAGCTCAAATTCGCGGATCTCAGCTGCGGTCAAATCTATGAGACAGTCAGTACATGTAGTCATCAGGTAAGCGTTGACTGGTTGGAACTAACGATGTCTAAGTTCACTGACGCCGGCCTCAATGTTGGTGCCGAGGTAATCTACAGAAGTATTAGTGATCTGGTTCACTTAGGAGATCGGTGGTGACTAACATATCAGATGAACCATGACTGCATCGGTAGTGTAGAAAAGAAAGACCAGCAATGAGAAGAAGTCATCACCTTTGAGACCTCTCCATCCTACAGTCCTGACTCGCACAGCGAAACGTGTAAAAAGAATGATGGTGCCCAGAGAATAAAGCCCCCACGCTTCGGCAAGAAACTAGAACAGTGTCAGTCAACTTGTTAGTTTCATGCGCGAGCAAATGAGTCTTACCTCGGGCTTGTTCTCAACTTGAGGCATTGTTACCAGACAATACAATACAACACAATATAATATAATACAAAAAGACCTACCCGAGGCAACAAAAAGAAAGGAAGAAAGAAAGACAAGCCCTGTCTTCGTTTCCTTTCCCCACGAAAAGGAAGGGCATGACTGTGACTTTATCACATCATGAGGGGCGGTTTAAGAAGAATTAAAATGAATAAATAAGAAACGTCAAAGCCCAATATGCAGGAGCTTCGTTCCGCGTTGCATGAAACTTCCCGTACCCTAGTAAAGTTAAGCAGCGTCCGTGTGACTGCTCTTCGGATCCGCCCAGTTACCTGAATGAAAATGGGACGAGAACTAAACTAACCGAATGGAAATAGGGCTGATGTTTAGTTTCGTTTCACGACAATTGCACTGGGCAAATACTGAGCCGTGTCATGTTTACAAGAAATTGGTTTCTCTTCTATTCTCTCTTTGATCATCACGAAATGAATACCCGATTTGATATGAAACTGTCATTTGTAGACTGGCTCTCGTTGATCACCCTTGTCCCGTTGCGGCTTGAACCCTGTGACGAGTCATGTCACCAAATACTGTATCAATTGAGGCGTTCCAAGGGCTAAGATCTGCACGGATATCGGCTGAGGTCCAGATTTTAAAGGGCTAGAGCGGCTGTTTCTAATTCATCGACGTCGATCAATGGCACGTTATCCGTACAATCACCAATTGTTGCACATGCAACCTTCAACCTCAAACAAGGTTCTACTCAATATCATGACAACCTTTTCCCCAGTGCTCATCAATTGAACTTTACCCCAAACTCACCAGTGGCCCGTTTCTTTGCTAACCAATCATCTAAACTCTAGCTAAGTTAGTACATGTTTTACATAGATTTAGTATCGGATCAAGGCGATATTAGCGACACAGACTTCCCGTTCAGCCTGCATTCAAGCGCATCATTCTAGACCGGAACTGCCACGGAAAGAGTCTTGTCACACTACTTACTGGCAACTAAAAGACGCGTAATTGAGGCTCTGTCACATTGTTCCCGTTGGATGTATCTGGCAGGTCTAGGTATATTGACCTGTTGATGGAAACGAGGCTGCATGCATATGATGGCCGTGTTTAAGGTTATACTAGATAAGCATGGATCGACAGGTCAGAAAGCCTGTTCTGTGCCGTCGAGACCAATATCGAAACTGCCGATTCATGAGTGAACCATGCGTCTGGAAGCCTGCACGAATCGCCTGGTGGTTTCCACTTCGTAGTGCATAGCCAGGCTCAAGGCAAGGCGGTAGCTTTCTTTGATCTCCCTCTAGATAAAATTGAGAAAGAACATAAACTTTGATAGTTTGGGGATGCATCAAAGCACATTTAGATCATGAGCTTCCAGACAAACCTCGGCAAAATTGAATATTGCTCCTTTGTGCCGACAAAAAGTAATATCACATCGTCATACTCCATTCATTTGTATTCTTATCCTTCCTTCCACGGGGCTGCACATGTATAGTTGATAGCAATATTAAGTTGAGGCCCATGACAAAGTCTATCCAATACTTTCAACTACAACGATAGGTCTTAGAGTGAAAAAGCATATCCGGCACGTTTTCGACCACCCGTAAAAACCTCCCGAAATGGACGAGTCCGATACTAACACTGTCCCGTACATATGGCGATTTGCTTTTCCTCCGCATTGATCTTCATTTCTATAGTACATGATTGGCTCTGTATCATTTTTCATTTTTCGTTGATTCGCATATATCAGGCTCTCGTAATCACTTTCAAGGATCTTTTTCAATTCACTCATCGGCCATTGTTGTCGAGGTCTCGGTAGTTAGTAGAATCAAGTCGTTCGGGACCGTAACACTCATCTAAGACCTGATATAAGAGCCTTGGCCGGGTTTATTGCTGTCGGTGGATGGATACACCTTTTTTCTTTACCAAGCGGATCGTGGGCCCAGATTATAGACGCAATTTACATGTACAGCTAAGGTGAGCTTTCATACTCTTTCTCATCTCAGCTATTGCTTTTTCAACCATGTACCCTTCTCGGCTGAAGATTGCTGAGCTCTAGGCCTTCTCAGTCACCATACTGGGTAGCTATTGCGACTAGTAGCCACAATATAGATGAGGTTTCCAGGGACTTGTAGTCTCATTACCGATACCATTCCTACCAGAGCGTCATTTACGATACATGACTAGATACAATCAAAGAATTGATGAAGAATTACAGGCATGTCAACATTCGTCACCGCAAAAAGTCCGAATCAGCAAATCATCAGGCGTCTATCATAAGCAATGCACTTCGTACCGGCGAGACACATGATGGAGCTACATAAATTCTGCCGAGGCTGTGTTATCTATTCCTGTGTTATTTGTAGAACATTAAAAGCTTGACATTTCGCTCAGCCACAGAGTGTGGATCGGAGGATTTTGTCCGAGTCTTGGCGGATGACCTTATCCACTCCGTCTGACTGTATCGCGCTTGAAAAGCATGAAAGTAAGCTTAATCGGAGATTAATATCGTATTACTACGAATCGCGATTAGTTTACAGCAAGTCCAATGTTTTGGCAGCAATGACATGTTGAATTTTCACAGTCGACTTATCATAATCATGCTCAGCAGCAACAACACGGCAGCATTCTCACAGACTGGAACACAACACATGGGATCATAGTTTCAGGTCATGATTGAAGTGGAAGTGGATATCATAAGGGATACTTTGCTAGAAAGTGGATATATGAATAGAAAAAGAAAAGAAAAAATGCTGCAAAACCACGCTACAGCCCTCTATGCTTGAAAGTCCCAGTACCCAAAACCCGCTTAGACTCCAAATGCCTTCTTAGCAATGTTGAAGACCTCCTGTCTTGGCTCAACCTCAGTACCGACACACTCCTCGATGTAAATCTTGAATCCCGCGTCGACATCCTTCTTGAGAGCATCCCGGACCTCTTGCTTGCACTGAGTTGCAAGGAACCAAGCACCACTGGCAAAGTTGTACTTGTCGACGGTGACAGCATCCAGCAGGTCGTTAAGCTCATCCTTGGACATGCCCTCGGTGGAATCGATACCCTCAAACTTGGAGGCGAGCTCGGGGATGCTCTTGGCGTAGAGGAGGTTGAAAGGAGCCATTTGCATGTTGGCTGTGCCCTGACCGGGACGACCAGGGGTTTGGTTGCGCTTGTACTGGAAATCGCCGGACTCGAAAGCCATGAGGGCAAGGACAGCAGCCATGGCGTTGGGATCGTAGATGTCGTAGTGCTGGAAGGCATCGATGAGGTAAGGAGCCATTTGCTTGGAATTGCGACAGTCAGTGAGCTTTGAAGGGCACTTCTTTGACTTGGGGGCGATTTGCTCGATGATGGGGACAGCGGTGAGAGCAGCTGCAGAGGCGCCGGCAAGGCCCAGGATGGTAGACAATGTGGTGAACTTCATTGTGAATGAGTTGATGGGTGTCTGTTTGTTTGTTTGATGATTGAATTGTTGTATTTATGTGATGTGATGTTGACAAGATCGTGGGATAAAGAGCGTTTAAATATCCTCCAGGGACTTTGGACTTCTCTGACGAACAAGGACAGGGCAGAACAGGACAGGGCTGTGAAAGACTGCGGTCAGATCAAGTAGCGGAGCTGTCAGCAAAAAGAGGATCAGAATAGAATAAAAGGAGCGTAAGACGGTAAGCAACAAGGCTGAGGAAGTGGAGATGCAATCAATGCAATCGTAAAACCTGCCGAATGTAATGACTGAGAGAAATGGAAATAATTAACGGGAAAGAAGAGATGAATAAATACAATTTGATCACCATCTCGTCTTTCGTTTATCAGAGTCACATCAATTGTCATCTGTTGATCAACCCAATCGCGTTCCTTGCAGAGGCGCAGACAAACAAATCTGAAACGCTCGAAACGAACCGTCTTTACTGAAAGCGGTTTAGAAGAGGCACGGTTGAGCGATCCCGGGCCAATTATTCGGCCTACAGGCGCTGAAGCTCGGCATTGCGGCACCCTACGAGAGGCGAATTGGGGTGCTTTGGTGCAGGGGGTTCAGGGCTGAGATTAGGGAGGATGATTGAAGGATTCACTGTGATACAGGCGCTTGAGGCTGAAATAATCACGTAAAAGTGAAGGAGGATCGTCACTTGATGCGATACGATCCTTCGTTTATCACGAGTCAATGCATCACTACAAGTTTACATAATTAACAAAGAGGAAGGGTGTTCATGTGGCGACAAAGAAAACTCATATTAATTAGGTACCAACGTTAGACAGGCACCGGGTATTGTACCCCCAAAACTCAATTCCGTCCCATGATATCATACTCATACTCCAATCCTAAGTCAAGATCCAATTCATTCATCCCAAGTAACCTTCATGCTGGTAGGGAACGGCCAAATGCTGCCCCAATCCTCAGTCATGTAGACAAAGAAACCACCAGGTCGGGGAACCTTCTTCAGTTCTCCCTGCGCACCAGCCACTCTCCTAAGTCCCTTCTTCCTGAACAATGCCCTGAACAGTTCAGTCAGCGCAACCTGGCTGATGTCCCTGCCAAGACAGGCGTGTGGGCCTGCGCCATAGTGGATGTATGAGTCCAGAGGGCGTCGGGGATCGACAACTTCAGGGTTCGGGAAGATGTTCGGGTCTTTGGCAGCCGAGACAAATGACACGAAGACTCGGTCACCAGGCTGAACAGGGACTTCACGACCATCATCCTCTTGAATGACATCGGCAACTGCGGCTTCACGGTAGAGTCCAAATGTACCAGCCATGCGAATACCTTCCATCGCGTAGCCGAGAAGCAGAGCATCTGTTTCGTCGCCTGTCTCCAGCGCCGCAATGCGGTGAAGCTCAGGGCGATACTTCTCACCAGCAGGAGAAAGGTACCAGTCCAGGGTTTGAGCAAACTGCACACACTATGTTAGTCACCGCATTCTCGTCGATCTCGAAATAGATTAAAATACTCACCACCTGAGCCTGATTCGGCACCATAGCCCCAGCAGTGGGCAGGATCTGGCTCCACACGATATCCTCGGTGCTCAGACCAGCCTTCTTCAGGCCCTTGGCCATGTTCTCACCATACGCAGCAAGCGGGTCATCGTTCTTGTTAGGCTTGCTGGTGAAGAGTCCCTTGACACCGACGCTGTTGGCAAGCTTGACGTTCATCTCCACGATCTTACCCAACTGCTGCGCGACCTCTCGGGCGCCCTGTCGTAGAGGGTAAGACTTTGCGGGATCAATGTCGAAGAAGATGCACACGAAGATGACAGCGAGGATCATGTACAGCTCCTGCTCGGAGAAGACACCCTTGGGATTCTGCTTGGTCTTGAGGGGAAGGTTGAACATTCTGGCGACAAAGTGAGTGTGTGCAACGTTACCGACGTCGCGCACAACATCAACCTGCGTCTTCCCCGCGAGCTTGTACGACTTCTCCTTCAGAAGCATCTCGGCCGTTTTGGCGTAGAACGACTTGACGGCGTTGCGCCAGGTGTCGTTGTACAGCAGGTGACCCATGCACTTGCGTTGCTGAGCGTGCAGCGCTGTGTCGCCCGACAGCATGAAGCGACCACCTCCTTCGCCCATGAGGTGTTTGAGGCCCTCCTCCCAGCAGACCCGGTACTTGGTCTGTTCCTCAAGGATGTACTTGGCAGCCTTGTAACCCACGATGTTGATTCGAGTTACTGTAGGCGCGGGACGGCTGAAGTCGAAACGCTCGACACGCTTGAGGTCTGTGAGAATCTTGTGGTTCTCTGTGGGGATGACCATGGGGTAGTGGGCGTAGACAGAGTTGCCCTTGAAGTGCTGGGGGAATGCCCGCAGGAAGAGCTTGTAGAAGACACATCCGTGGTTGACCTTGAGATCGTAGTCGACCTCCTTGTAACCCCAGTTGGTCAAGTTACGCGGGTGGTAATCAGTGGTGTAGTACCTGTCACCACGAACAAGAGCCACAGCGTCAGAGAGAACCACTCGGGAGATTGTATACGTGGGAGCGATACCCACACCCGGAGTCATAGGAGTCTTTGCCTCCTCTGCGACGATACCAGGGTACAGCTCGACATAGTCAGGGTGCTGGTACAGGTTTCGCAGGGCGTCAGCGACTTGAGGATCGGAGTTGATATCCTCGAAGGTATCGTACGCCTTAAGGCCGAAGTGCTTTCGGAATTCGTTCAGACCGGCCAAATTCCACTTGCGGCCGCGCATGATACCCAGCATCTCGATGGGCTTCATGATACGTGGGACGTTACGACCACCGAACGCACCGCCAGGTTGTTCAATGGCTGTAGCGAGTGCCTCAACGAGCTCGTCATCGTTGAACTTGCCGTCGGGACCTCTCTTGAAGCCACCGAAGGTACGCTCAGAAGGCTCATCAGCGACGGAGGCCTCGAATGCCTTGAGAGCCTTCATCATGGTCTGGAGGTTCATGGGACCGTAGTTCTCACCGAGGAGTTCCGTGTAGAAATCCTGAACCCATTTGTCATCCATCTCCGAGAGGCACGAGTGCCAGCGGTAGCACAGGTTGAACTCTGCTGAGACGACGTTTCCAGTACCGCTCTCAGACAGATCCTTGGTGCCGACTGAGACACCCATCTCCTGACGAGGGTCAAGGGTCCAGGTAGTGTCAACACGGTTAAGGTTGATGATGTTGCGGACGTAATCAATGAGAGTGATGTTGATGTACAATCCACTGGTGACCAGTCTCGCCGTCTCAAACAGCTCCTCATCACGCTTCTTCCATGCCGCAGCAGCCGCTTCCTCGCCAAGATGAGCGCCGGGCTTACTGAAGCGACCACCCTCGTTGATATCAGCGAGGTTAGTCGCGACATGGTTGTGGAAGCGGTTGAACATAATGAGCAGGATAGGGACACCGGGAGGGTTACCGATGAGACGCTTGTCAGCGAAGCAATCGGGCTTGAGCTGACCATCCTTGAATGTACGGATCGAGTCGCGGTCCTTCTCAGTGGAACCGTAGAGGGGTGCGAGATCGAGGTAGGAGGATGAGTCGTTCTGGTTTGGGTCTTTCGTGTTGGTCCAGAAGAGGTCTACAATGTGTCAATGCATGTATTGAGTGTGTTGAGTAAGGACGACATACCATGAATAATAATAGTGGCCCAATACCAGAGGATACTGGACACGTTGTTGGGGTTCTTGCGGAATCCATCTCTGGCAAAGACAGACTCAAAGATGGCCTCAGGATCAGGCTGAGCACCCAAGCTCATACCCTTGGGTCGGACTGTTCTTGAGTATGGTGTTCTAGCGGCACCAAGCTGAGGAAGATAAGGGTTCTACAAAAGTCAGCATAAATTCTCATTCAGCCAATTAGTAGCAACTTACGTTCCAAGATCCATCAGGCTGGCGGAAACGGAACTTGTCTCCCATGTACAACATAGGCGGATGATCAATTGAGTTCCAAAGCTGTGCGATGAAGCTGTTCGTCAAAGCTTCTTGGACCTTGGAGTGGTCGCTCAAGTTCGCAACGAGCTGGATCGTTCGCTCCATGATCATGGTCTTATCGTCCTGCTGCATCTCACCCTTGAGTTTACTTTGGATAATCTCAAACAACGTCTTGAGATCTAGTTCATGTCAGTACTCCTCTCCAACCACCCATCTCATTACACCAAATCATGCACTCACCCTTTCCTCGAAGACGACGAACATCCTGCTTCAAGCCTGGACGCTTCTGAACACTTCGGTAGGATCCATCGCCCATCTCTGTTGGAAGAGGTCTCTTGGAAGCTAGGCGGAGCTTCTTGATGCTCTTAACGAGACCCTCACTCTTGTTGTGAGGCGGGGCGGGAGAGTCATTCTTCTTCTGGCTTGACGAAGCTGAAGAAGAAGACTTTTCATTGCTGTACCCATTCGTGGCGACAGCGCCGTTCTTTGCTTGGTTCGACGCCATGATTATTAGCAATTAGTTCGAGAGGAGAACAGAGCCGATCAAGCAGAGGTGGGCATGAGCTCGCCTTTATGAGTTGACCTTCACAGCACATGCTAGTGACCTACAGTCCCTCCATCGAGTGAGACATGCTCATTCCACTCTTCCTTTTTGAGCAACATGGTTGGACAAGACGATACGGTGGAACAAGAGTAGATCAACGCGCGGAGTCGGAGCAGATGGGGTGCATACGAAGCTCAAGCTCGTTGTATCAATAAAAGAGCGATCTGCATATACCTTCCGGTTCACGGCGGCGCCACTTTTCAGTGTACCTTGGTCACCGGGTCGATCAATTGATGTCTGTGGATAGTAAGCTACAGGAGGCTATTGGGCTGAGATAGAGTCTAGTGAGGTTGTTGCTGAGATTGGTGTGGGCTTTGGCACTGTATTAGTGGTGGATGATATTGGGCGATCTACGATGATACTCTCCGCTTGTCTAAGATCTTGTCTTGAGAAATGAGACGTGGATAGATATCTGAGCAATTGAGCAAATCAACAAAAGTAATATGCATCCTTCCCTGCATTTCAATTGTTGTCATCGCACGACTCAATGACTCGATGCTATCTGTCAATACTAACTCACCCATCATAAATACCAGCATACAAGACCCCAATCCCCGATATCTCCAGCGGTCCGAGCCTCCCTTGGCCCCATTCATCCATCGCTCCCGCTCTAAGATCTGCGCGCACTAAATCATGTTAGTTTGACTAGCAAGACTAGCTACCCGGTAATTGAACTGTGATTGTTCATCTCCGTGGGTTAAAGCTTTTAGCCTTTTGGGACGATCCCCTTTCAACTGAGACACTGTGGGCTGCTTGGAAGTAATCAGCTCGATGGTTAATGGTCAGTTACACGAGACTGCGTCGCAGCTGAAAGACCCTTTTGGGAATGGGCTGCAGTTTGTACTGAGTCCGTGCCGCGTTGCAAAGGTCTAGAGAATTGAGGTGAGGGAGAGCCCAGAGGCAGAGACAATGACGTGGTTCGCCGTCGTTGGAGGGAGATTGAAAGGAGTCGTTTTTGTTATATTTCCGGTAGTCTATGCAATGTTTCTGCCACAGTCTTATGTCTGATGTTATGGTTGTCAGAACTTGGCAATTGATATTCCATCTCAATATCATCAACATCTTCTGCAACAGTTTCCATCTCCGTTACTCACCAGCTACATGGAAACACTACTCAATAACCAAAGACTTCCCTGTTCAAATTCACAGACCCTCCATCTCAACTCTTACCCACTCACCTGGTCAAAGGGTGACGCAGCGACTGTAGTCCAATTCTCAGCTGGCTGATTGCTACCCTGCATGCCTATCATCAGCCCTTTTGGGCTTCATTTTCACCTACAGTGCAGCACTAAACCCGGGCTACCGATCTGCCCCTAGCTTTAGGGGCTAGACTAAGGAGAAAAGGGAACAGAACAGCCCTCCACTGCCGAGCTGGGCTGGCTTGCCTCGGGGCTCAACCCAACCCAATCTTAATCCTATGCTCTCCACAGCGGGACAACAGGATCGTCGAGCTCCACTGATAGCTGTACTGTATAGCACTGTATTGAGTACGCCGAGGGAGCACACGCACTAACTATACTACACCGATGCTCTGCAACCTCTGCCTGCCTGTCTGAAATCACCAAGGTTGTGTACAGAAACACAGGTACCATAAAATAATCTCCCGTGCTTCTCAATTCATTAGCCATGTCCATCCGCAGATCTTGTCGCACGGTAACCTCTGATCCCAGTTGCTCGTCTAAAAGAGTCATTCATATCGTGTCTTGTCTACAGTACTGAAAGCAAGAGGCCCCCCCCATCACCCTTGAAAACTCCAGCGCTATGCATGCATGTTCGCCCTCCTCGGCCATCCCACTGTAGGTATCGCATTGTATTGGCAATCATTCCATTCCACTCCTACCCTATTTGGTCCGAAGATCGTGTACATAAAAGTCCAACTTATCGCTTTCATATACATGTCCCTTCGGTTGACCTGCACCACGATAGATATTGTCAATTGAATGCTGGTGAAAAGTATCCTGATGGTTGCAGTTCAGAATGTGATCCAGCCCTGGAGGGTGAGTCAGGCGAAAGATTCCATACCTTGGCATGTTAGCTTGACGAACGATAATTAATAGTGGTCACTTACGAAGGTTGGAATTTTGGTGCGCAGACAATGGCTACACTCTCGGGCATCATAACCTGGTATCCAGCATGCGTATGCAAATCCCGTGAACTCATGAAACACGTCTGTGTCGGGTGCGTATGAATCCACCCCAGAAGAAGCAAGTCCTCATTCATGCAGTAGTCGAACATGACCTCTTCATTCTCCGTCTCACACGTATCCGACGTGCACTTCTGATCGGGGATCAAGAGACACCTGACAAACAAAGCGTTGTTGATAGGTGTACCGCACAGCATGCCACACATTTCAAGTCCCCGGCGTGTGTTATCAGCAGCGATGTCGAGAAACTTCTGTCGGAGGTTTTTGGGAAGAAAGAGAGATCGTATCGGATCGCCGTTTTCAAGGTATGCGCCAGGCTTGAAGGTGAGACGCTCCTTTTTGGGAATTGTTGGCGGACCAGCATCTCCAGCAGGGCTAAGTGCCTCTTTGCGAGGAACTTCAGGTCGGTTATTATCGACAGGTTGAGGCGAAGAAGATGGTATAAGAGGTTCGTATGCTGATAAGGGCACCTTTTGTGGCAGGCTTGGAGGTAACGGTTGGGATAGAGAAGAGTGTAGAGGTTCTTTTGGTGGTAGAGCCACAGGTTCCTTCGGTGGTCGGCTTGGTTGAATGGATGGAGTAGTCGGCGTTGTACTTCTCTCGTACTCGAGCGGTCGAGGTCTGGAAATAGACGGGTAGTTGTAAGTGTGCGACGTCGGTCGGAAATCATGGTCGTTACGTCTCTCGTGCGCTGAGTCCAGGACCTGCCTAGTTGCCTCCATCTGCCGCCGTAGATCCTCGTCGTCCCCAATACGTGCGCCGTCCCATTGATCCCATTTGCCTCCTCTTCTTCTTGACATGATATCCTCGTCAGTGATCCCAGCTTGTCTTGTGACCCTCCTTGCTGTATCTCTTCGCGTTAATTCCTTCTGGGCCAGATCAACTGCTAGATCCTGATGATCAGATGCATCCAGAATTCTAGCATTGCCGGTCAAGCTTGGATCGCGAGCTGCGAATTGTTCGTATCGCGATGAACCATCTGGTGCAGCCTCGGTAGCTGGCTTTGGCGACAGCGCCATCCGCTCCCATTCTTTGACGGCATTCTCAATTTCGGGTTTGAGCTGTTCGAGATCTTGAATGACACGTTCGATGCGTTTACGCTTTGCAAGCGCTGCGTAAGCCTTTTTGTTCTCGGGATCCCTGAACTGGGGATGTGTCGGGATATACTTGAGGACAAGAGCGGAGTGCCGGTACAGCATCATGTAAGCTCGACCGAAATCGCCATCTGAGACTGCAAAGGAAGCCTAGACAGATTAGCTGAGATGAAGCACGGAAATTGATGATGCAAACCTCTTGATACAGTGTCTCGGCCGCACGTGTCCAGTGCTTGAAGGGGATATTTGTATTAAAGTTGAAGTTCTCGGCTTGAGCAACCAGCTCTTTGACAGTCTGAGGCCGGGTAGGCCGCATCGCTATTCGTGAGTCCATATCGGAAGAGGTGGAGGAAGGAGGGTCAATAGTTGACGTTGTAAAGTCGTCAAAGAAATTATTTCTAGTACATGATCGTAATCCAAGTGCCGCGCGGCTTGTAGGCGACAACTTGAAAAGAAGTTGCCTAGAAATGGAGAATCTTAAAGTTTCTAGATGGAATCAGATGGATCCTGTGACGACGCGCAGCGTCTCGCGGCAGGTGGTCGGTACCTTGATTGCCCCTCCATGCCCAATGGCGGGGAATGCATGACTTTATGCGATATAGAATGACGAAGTAGAGAATATGCGCATAAGCCAAAATAATGAAACATCAGCTTAGCCTTGTGTGGCGTGGACCGCCTCAGCAAAAGATGTCAGCCACACTTTGCTTCATAATGGACTGATGGCGTGGTTTGTGTATGAGAATCGTACAATTGCTATCTCTATGCAGTGCACTCCCCACGCTGTCTCACCGAGCCCGGTCTTTCTTGGAACATATCCTCAGGAACTTGATGCCCTGGGAGAGCACGTTTCTCTCTGTCCCGACTTGTCCCGATAGTTTACAGTCAGTTCGGAATAACTCGCCTTAGAGATGCACTCAGCATCCATGTATGGAAGCGTAAGGTTGGGCTCGGGGAATCCGGGTGGCAGTCCCTAATTAGACTACCAGAATTGGAAATACGACAAGACGGAAGTCAAGAACCGACAGTAGATGAAGGTTTCGATCTGTTGACCAGGCTTCAAACTTGGTAAGCGCGCCGCAATAGTCATGATTAGATCTCGCTACCAAGAGATGCTCATGTCAACCCCCAGAGGCGAAGTCTTGGTCTGGGAGTTATCATGGTCATGATCGAAACGGATCATATCGCCGCCGCTGTCTCGCCGAGTCGGTCAACCCCACGGTGAGAAAAGTTCCCCAATGGTCCCATCGGTCATCGGCCCATCTATCCACGCCCATGACACCTCAGGTAAGGGGGCATTGACCACGGTGTGGCCATGAGGGCCTTGTTATGAGGCCGCCAGGATATATGCCGGGCAGTATTCTCAGCAAGTTGGGCATCTCCTCAGCAAAGTTTTCCAAGGGGCGATTGAGTTTAAAAAGCCAGCCTCTCCCAGGTCCTATAGCTCGATTATCTATCTAGTATTCAGTATCATTTATAAAGAATCTCGATTTGCACAGAGCTCGTCCTCCCTGATCATATCTCATCTAATATACCCAGCTTCTTTATCCTCCATTACCTCACTTACATCAAAATGGAAGCCACTAAGAACAACTCTACCATATCCGCTGTTGAGGTAAAGCCCTTTGATGTCAACACTGTCCGCCAATGTATGTAATGACAGCAACAAACCATGGATGAATGAACTAACATGAGTAGCCGCTGTCAACACTGCCGTCGACATCTTCATAATTGAGCAAGGTCATGTCACGCTCCCTAGCGACCTTTGCCCCCTCGGCGCTCTCTCTAGCATCCTCCGCAGCATCTCATCAGTTTTTGAGCTTGATGTTTGCGCTGACCTCGACCTCAACTGCCGCGACATTCTGCACCGTATCCTTCAATCCATCTTCGACACAAACACACAATTGCTTCTCGAGCAGGAGACGTCCGAGTTCTTTGCGAATCTCAGCTCAAAGCAGAAAGCTCGCATCCTGGCCCAGGCCATCGCTGCTTTCACCGTCATCTTCCAGCGCCTGGCGCTGACGGGCGAGAGGGTCAACTATGGTGTTCTCAATCGCGAGGCTCAGCTGTTTACTGAGAGCGACCAGCGGGCTTTGATACAGAGTCTTATTGAGGGCGAAAGTATCTTTGAGAGCTGTACGAAGAAGAGCGATATCGTCGAGGCTATTCTCGCTGCCATTGATGCTGATGAAGATGCCGCAACACCTCAGCCCGTTGCCGCCGACGACAAGCATGACTTTATGTTCTCACCCAGCGCCGCTCTGGAACACAAGAATATGGGCGTTCCTTGGGGTTTCAGCATCATGGCGATCAATTAGATCACTTCACGAATCACGACTGGCGTTTTTTTGAGCGGGCGACGAAAGACTCTCCCACTGGTATCATTTAGCGCGGCGCTCATAAAGTGCCAGGTATTTGTCTAACTTGCATTATCATCATCAATAATTTTGTAGAAATATAACTCAACTCATGGTCTATTTTTTTTTAAACCCACTCCTGTCTCCCCTGTTTTGTGAAGTTACTTGGATGCCTCCTTGCCCTTGCCCTGAGCTGCCTGGGCGCTCGATTGAATCTGGATGATTTCTGTCCTTTTCTTCTCGAGCTTCTCTTGGGTTTCCTTGATTGTGCCTTCTAGCCTGGTGCTAAATCGGGACATTAGACAAGGGTACAACCTTGGAATGGGATTTTCACTCACATCTCACTACTAATGTAGTCCAGACGGCCCTTGACCGTGTTCTCGGCCTCAAACTTGTCCTGCTTCAGTAGCACGGGACCAGTGAGCTTGTAGATGGTCTCGCCCTCTTGTAGCCGGTCAAACTCCTGAGTTTGGGTTAGAGACTTATTGGGATGCTTATGTTAAGATGACCAACCTGCTGCACACCAACGTTTTCTTGCTTCTGTCCCTCAAGTTTTTGTCGCGACTCAACGGCGCTTTGGAGTTCTGGGTTGCGCATTAGCATATGTCTTTCGTTCATTAGGAAGCTGAACATACCGCCTTGAAGCTTCTGGAACTCTTCGGACAAGGCCTGGAGCCTGGCTTGAGGATCCGACATGGTGCTCTAGGGACAATGAAGGATGATGTAAAACTTGATAAGATACCACTAAGCAAGTAGAAATGTTCCTGCTTATCTAGAATCGTCCTTTCTCGTTCTTGTCGCCTAAACTGCCAAGTCGTCAAGACGATACAGTAAAGTTGTGTAGCCCCTCTCTGCCCCGCTATAAGCATCATTTGTGTTATGGATCTGGGCCATGTTTCCCCGCCAATCGGTCCCGGCTGCCTGTACTGTACTCTGTACAGCCCAGCGCAATTGACTGTTGCCTCAACCACACCGTCCACCATCTCGATAACGACTCCAGCTTTTGCAGGTGATTGTCGCTGTTCCATTCTCGCCTTCGTCACTCCTGATCCCGCTGGGGAGTTGCACAAAATCGGACCCCTTCGCCTTTTGAAGTTCCAGCAAAACCCCCTCCCCCACGTTCTCTTCGACCGACAAACGTCACCATGTCGACCAACTTTCGCGACCGCGCCATCGCAGAGGTACAAAAGGCCATCACGGCCGACCATAATAAGGAGTACCAAAAGGCTTTCGACCTCTACATGTCCTCCATGGAACTCTGGGTCAAAGCGCTCAAGTGGGAGAAGAACAAGGCTCTGAAAGTCACCATGCAGGAAAAGATGGCCACCTACCTCGACCGCGCCGAGAAGCTAAAGCAATTCCTCGCCAGCGAGAACGATACCAACGCAAATGGAAGTGGGAAGGCCATCATGGGCGCTAACGGCAGCTCCACTGGTAAGGGCAAGCCTGCGGCGGGCGAGGACGACGATAGCAAAAAGTTGCGCAACGCATTATCAGGTGCCATTCTTCAGGAGAGGCCCAACGTGCGGTGGGAGGATATTGCTGGTCTCGAGGGTGCCAAGGAAACGCTGAAGGAAGCTGTTGTGCTGCCCATTAAGTTTCCCAGTCTGTTTCAAGGTAAGCGACAGGCGTGGAAAGGTATCTTGCTGTATGGACCTCCAGGTACAGGTAAAAGTTATCTTGCCAAGGCCGTTGCGACAGAAGCGAACAGTACTTTCTTCAGTATCAGCAGTTCCGATCTTGTCAGCAAATGGATGGGTGAGAGTGAAAGGTAAGCTTCCTTGCTATGATTCGTGATATACCATTCTAACACAGTTTCGCACAGGTTGGTCAAGCTCCTGTTCTCCATGGCGCGCGAGAATAAGCCTTCGGTTATCTTCATCGATGAGATTGACGCTCTATGTGGTCCCCGAGGTGAAGGCGAGTCCGAAGCTTCACGTCGTATAAAGACCGAGATCCTGGTTCAAATGGATGGTGTGGGCAACGACAGCAAGGGTATCTTGGTTCTGGGGGCCACCAACATTCCTTGGCAACTCGACGCTGCCATTCGACGACGTTTCCAGCGCCGTGTGCATATTGGTCTTCCCGACGTAAACGGTCGAGCGCGCATGTTTAAGTTGGCTATTGGTGACACCGATACTGCTCTCGTGGCAAGTGATTACAATATTCTTGCTGCCAAGTCCGAAGGAATGTCCGGTAGTGATATCGCCAATGTTGTTCAATCTGCTCTAATGCGGCCAGTCCGCAAGATTCTGCAAGCAACTCACTTCAAGCCTGTAAGTCGTTCACTTGTACACATCTGAATCCGTACTAACAAATCCAGGTCATGAAAGACGGTAAGCGCATGTTAACGCCTTGCTCGCCTGGCGACCCGGAAAAGATCGAGATGACGTACGACGATGTCTCATCAGACGAATTACTGGCACCAGATGTGCAGCTGAAGGATTTCGAGATGGCGCTTGACGACTCGCATCCAACTGTGTCCAAGGATGATATCGCAAGACAGATCGAATGGACCAACGAATTTGGCAGCGAAGGTGCATGATGAAGACATGACATGAATCGCAACAGTTACTTGTTGCAAATACATAAGGTAGAGAAAGGAGAGGGAGGCAGCGAGTTTCCAGAATTGTCTCTTACAGCATGGCGGCGTCTCGTGGAGTTTTATTTATCTTGTAGCTTGGGCATACTGGTGTGGGAATGAATGAAAGAAATGTTGATGTATACGCTACGCTACATTGAGTCTGCTGTTGAATATCGCAAAGGTGTTCTGATTGAGTCGCGCACACAAGTCTTCCCTTCAGACAGCAAATCGAGGCTACTAATGTTGTAGGGTAACTGATGGCTACTTCATGTAATTGAATGTGAGTTGCTTGGTTGGGATCAGGTTGGTGACATTAATGGTTGTACTATCCTTTCAATATTCAAGAGACTCACTGGTGTGACTAACATAGGAAAAGGATGAAATTCTTGGAGGTTTATGTGAAGAGAATACTAATTCAAGCAGCGAATGCTATCCACTTTCCCGAGTAGCATATACGTTACTTTTGTCACAGAGATACCTGGTATTTTGAGATAAAGAAAACAAAAACACATGGATGGGCTCAGGAGATACGCATAGAAGGCGAAGTAATGCCAAGTTTGATCTTGACGCGAAACCATTAAAGCCCCACTGACATCTCCAATCAACTGATCAAACTAATCTTATCTTATCCATCTAATCGCAGCGGTCAATCATGGCAAAATCCACAATTTCCATCCCCTCCATCGAAACATGTCACCATTCCTCCATCGATAACGGTGGTCGTACCTGGAGGAGATACCCAGTGAACAGTTCAGACAATGTTCGTCGCCCGACAACACGCGCGGCTGTCTCTTGCGCAGCCACTGCGGCGCACGACGTCGCCTAATCAACTTCGACTTCGTCCCTACGCTACGAGTCGCCTGACCAGCGATCTGCTCGAACCGTCCAACGATCTGTCGCAACAGCTCAAGGATACAGGGCTCTGGATCCAGCGAGGGACAAAGAGAAATGTTCTTGGGGATAAGCATCGTGTTAACATTGTTAACCAAGGCTTATGCGGTGAGCTTGTTCACACGCTCCTAAAGAGACTTACTTACTCATAAAATAAACTGTTTAGATGACGTCGCCAACCTTATGGGACCCTCTCTCGAGCGCCATCGTGGCTGCGACCTCATCGATATAAACCCCGGTGCTGGCCTCTGGAGCAAAACTCTCCATGAACTGGTTCAACCCCGAAAACACATCCTCATGGAACCAGACATCGGACTCTACAAGCCACTCCTTGGCGATTTTATCAACAAATCGAACGTCGAAGTTGTTCCCAAACAAGGCATTCTTTGGAAAGATCTGCAGGAGATGCTCCAAACTTCTATCGACCAGCCGACTCGTGATCCAGCCACCGAGCCAGAACGCAACGATACGCTCCTTGTCAATGTTAATATTTCCTATTGTCCAGCCAAGAAGTACCAAATGTTCGAGTGTGTCAGCACCATGGTTCTCTACCAGCTTATGTCCAGTATCCGATCCGCCGCGCTCTTCCAACAATACGGCCTCGTGCGCATGCTCGTCTGGATTTCCGATGACGGCAAGCGCAGGCTCCTCCCACGAAGTTCCATCCGTCGCAAACGCAGCGCTTTCGAAGCCGAACTTTCTCTCGAATGGTTGCACGAGATCGCAGGCCGTGACGAATTTGAGGACCGTTACGAACTCCGCGATGAGTGGATCAATATGGAGTCTGGATATCGAACGCTCGATCGCATGAAGAAAGCTGGTCTTACCATGCCCTCTGGCCGTGAAACAAAAGTCTACCAGAATCTTACCGCCAACAGAGAGTACGCAGACCGACAACTTGCAGGAGTTGAGACTCCCATCCACAGCCGACCTTTCCGCCAAGAGCTCGAAGAAGCCGAGAGGGAGTTGGAGAATTCTGCAGATGAGGCGCCCTCAACACGTCTCAAAGCGCTGCGCTTCCGTCAAAAGTACGAAACTGCAGACTCGCAGTTGTATGTTGAACTTCTGCAAGAGCGCGATCGTCTCATGAGACTCGCCACCGAATCCCCATCCGAGTTTCCCGCCGCCGAGGCAGCATTCGACAGCCGCCTCGATAACATCAAAAAGAACACACGAAAAGAGTGGATAATGGTTCGTGACAACTACCAGCTCTTCCGACAAAAAGAACCGGTCCTCTTCTGGGACCGTCGCCCCTTCGAACCTCTCGCCACTCACGCCGAGGACTTCTACCCCAAAATGCCCTGTGCTCTTCTCGACCTCCAACCCAAAGTAATGAGCAAGTTTATTCGTCAACACGGCCCCGATGCGCGTAACGGCACTATTTCGGAAACTATGCTACGCTATTGGTGGCAGTATCCACTTGCAACCGTTCCTAAAGCCATGAACAGTCTATGGCCTGGGTTTGGTGACCAGGCACCCGGTGTAACCTCCATCCACGATCCAGACCAGGCAGGCTCACCCCTATCGAAGCATGGAGCGTTATCTGCGCGGTGTGTGACGCCAAAGCAGTGGGAGGACATCATCGAAGCGTGGCTTGACTGGCCGTTTGCGCCTGAGTATACAACGCTTGTAGGGCGCCTGACGGACGACTACGATAGACAGTTGGTGGAAGAGGACGAGTCGAAGACCCCCTCATTGGGCAACGCACCGAGTGCTATGTAAAAGAGAAGGACAGGATTGTACGACTAGGTATTGGATTAAGAAGCATAATTCGGCGTTTAAAAGGTATTTACGTGTATCACCACCTCATGGTATAGAAATGTGTTATGGTATTGAGATAACAAATTCAACGATTTCAAATGTGCGTCAAGTATGACTCCATTTATTTGGCATTCACTTTCTTATGCCGTTGTGTAGTTCTATATGTACTTGAAATGCCCTTTGCTTATCTCGCTGGTCGGAAGAGTCTGCAGACCCTCGACATGCCATCGTCCAAAATAAATATCGCACGCCGTAACGCCATCGCCCTCCCTTAAATCAAGGTTAACTCCGTAACAATGTTAACGTGTCTTCTTCGCATTCACAAGCCGAAGCTCTGCCACGTCTTCTCGATGGATGGATCCTTAAGCGCGTCGTCTACCCAGCCCATCTTATCTCTACCATCCGCAATAACACGTCCGTACTCGAGAAGCAATCTCATGACGTAAATCTGCATATCCTCCTTTCTCAGTACTTTGTTCGCCCACTCCTTACCCGCGAGCGCAATCTTTTCCGCAGCCTTGTCGTGGCCGGCAACATCCGCGTAGCCACGGAAGTATTCCATGATGCCATAAAAGTCCTGGAAGCGGTTGTCCATGGGTACAAAATGTACCCACGGCACGAGTCTGCTGTCGTGCCACTCGCGGAAAAGGGTCGCCTTGATGGGAAGGGATGTCGAGTTGAGGAAACCAAGGTAGCGGCCTGAAAAGGAGTTCCCGTCGATATCAGGAACGTACTTATAGGCGAACTGCTTGTTCATGTCCATTCCGTCGACCTTTGCGAAGTAGTGATCTGTGTACCAACATCTACCCTCATCTTCGCTGGGCGAGCACATGAGGTCAACGAAGCCTGCGTCAGACCACTCGCCTACCCAATCGCCAAGTCGATTCTGAGCCTGCGCCTGAAGATGATACTGCTCGGACGGGAGGACAAAGTTTTCTGGCTTCGCAGTACCCTTCTCTGCTGCAGTGAGCTTTGTAGAATTGAGCATCGAAACGAAGCGATGACGATGAAAACCGCGCCAGTTTTCGGCCTTATTCTTTCCCCCAGTCGCAACACCTCTCCATACTACAGTGTTACCCTTATCCTTCCATTCCACGTCGTTATCTTCACCACCTGTAAATCGCTCTTCTGCCTTCCAGTAAATAGGAGGAGGGAGCAGAATCTCGTTGTTGATGGCAAGTTTGGAACCCCCGAACATTGGGAACAGGACTTTGGTGGATGACACAGAAATTGGGTTGATCAACAGTCCGTTAAGGCCTTGAAGATCAGGCTGATGGCAGATCTCGCTCGATTGAGTAAAATTGGAGACATAACCAGCGTACGAGTGCGGTTCGGCGTTCGAGATATCGATTTGGGGAGGCTCGTTGAATGAATCCTTAAGAGGAGCCTGGCGGGCTGGACTATCGGGGGAACATCCTCGACTGGCAATGGGCCAATAGGGGCCTGTGGCATGTTAGCAATGCTCTTTCATGAAGCTCTTATCGGGGTGCGTACTGGTCTTCTCCCATCGTTTGAAGGGGATTCTGACGTTTCTGTCATGTCGTCCAGGTGCGGGCAGCTTTTGGAAGTCCGAGACCACTTCATTTGCCGACCACAGCTTTCGTGATTCTGATCCCTTGGTCATGTAACCGTTGATATCCTCCCAGGGCACTACGAGACGAGGCTCGTCCATGGCGTTCAAGGGCATGTCCAAGTCTGGGAGCATATGTTCAATCGATTTGATCATGTCCAGCCAGATCAACGTCCAGAACCAATCGCTTGTGGAGTTGGCCTTGCCGTTTCGAATATGAATCGACATCTCGAAACTGTAGGCCTCCTTACGAATAACAGGCTGGGGAACACCCCAGAAGGGTTCGATATCGTGATAAACCTGGTCCCAGAATTCCTCGACGACGATAGCGTTGTTCTGTTTGGCAAAATTCCACCACTTGTCAAAACCTGGAGGTGGATGACGTCCACGGCGCTTGCGATAGGCTTGCGCAGCCTCTTCTAGAGTCTGCGACTCCTTGGAGAGCTGCTCCTTGTGCCTCTTTCCGCCATCGTGTATGAGCTTATCAATTGGATGAGGACCTTTCACAGGCTGGTCTTTCACCAACTTCAAGACAAGTAGTTAGTAAATCGGACACGTTTAGGGGTCTTGACTCTCTTCCACGTACTGGTTGTTCCACTGCCTTTATAGGAGGTGACGGAGGGGAGATCGGATTCAAGTTGTCGGCAGGTTGCTGCTGGGACCTGTGCAGAGGTAGTAGGTGAGGTGTAGGAGCACGGTTGCTGAACGCCCAGAAGGCAAAGATCATGAGAGTAGCGAGGGCGCCGAAGCGGATGAAGGAGGAAGTGCGCCGTGTCCTGAAGCCGGGCGCAAGCATATTGGGCATATCTTCGGAGGGTATTATTATTCGATAAGAGTTGCCCGATTGACGTCGCAGCGCAAAAGAGTATTCTGACGCCCGCGACAGAAGACGTATGCGCAGCCAACTTTTTCGATTCGAGGGCGAGATGACGAATTACAATAGGGTCGATCGCGGGGCAGAGGAGCGTTTCCAATTCGATACTGCAGCGTGGTGTAGCTCGCAAGGCAAAAGAAAAGACGTTTCGATAATTAATAAAATCGCTTCTTCACCACATGATTAAGTCGTGCTTTTGGTGGTGCTGGCAAGCAAGAGAGAATGTCGAGCTGTCGTTTCGCCGTACTGGAGGTGCGATATTGGGAAGGGTAATCGTGGGGAGAGTGGGTTAGAGAGACAGTAGAGAATGGACAGACAAGGATTGTCAAAATAAAGGGGGCCGAGGAAGAAAAAGAAGAGATGGAGGAGAGATAATTCTCAACGACCACGGGAGGTCAATGGAGGAAAGAAGGTGAGGTTGATATTGACAAGGAGGAGATTCTGAAGGAGAAATAAGAAGCATGAATCGTAAGTCGGAATGAGGGAGAGACTATGGGAAGAGGATGGAAGATGTTTGCCTCAGAGATTTGCTTGCTTGACCTCAAAATTTCCAGACCTAGCGCTGCATTTACAGGCACAGAATAGCTCCATGTCCAGACTAGCTCAACCTAAAATGTGGGATCACCAATTTAGCTGCCGGACGATACATGCTTGACCACTTGGATCTGGTAAGAAGCCAAGTATCTTCTCAGGGGCTGCAAAATACCCAGGGCGGGCGATTTTGGAGAAGGCCTTGATCGGTGGACCCTTGGCCCTACCGTCGGGGGGTTTTCTACAGGGGAGATAGCCGCTTAGCATTGTGAATTGGGGATAATCAGGGGCCGATCACACACTTTACACGCGTCAAGTTGATTGCGTTTGCTTTAGAGATTGAGTACAATCCATACCCTGGAAGCTACCTATGACGAGAATGATTCTGCTCAACGTTGCGTTACTTCCACAGAGAATCTAGAAACGAATTCCTGTATGTCCACTTAGATGTTCGTTCATCAGAGAGTCGACGTATCGCAACAGTTAACGAGAGACAAGCCCAAGGGAGATCAATCCAGAGCAAAGGGTACAGTGTCCTCTTCCCAAACGGCCTTCCCAATTGTGACACTATCTTCCTTGGAACAATATGGGACGCGTGTCAGATGAGTTACAGATTGCAGGGATCATCATGAAGCTTAAGCTCCAAATCGCCTTGAACTTTTAAGCAGCCAGGTGTTAAAAGCTTGGCATTTCTTTTTTAAATAATACAGATCGTGTTTCAAGGCTGATGGACAGCCACAGATAATGGCCATTTTACACGCCTGACTAAGGTAATTATACCATTTCGTCTCCATCCAATATCTTCATAGCATAATTGATGTCCTCTGTCGATGGGGACATAATGGAGTACTACTGTATCCGTAGTCGTAGCAAATACCTCGCTTCTAATTATCGAATCCGCAATACAATGTCCCACCGGAATACCTTCTAGTCGCTGCGATTGGCAACCGTTTGACCCCATGCAAGCCACGGTACGCCGCATTAACATCAAGTAAACTTCAAACTGTTGATCATCAAACGTTTACTCTAAAATACACCAATGTTTCAACATCTAGCCAAGACGGGAGGATCGTTTCTCTTGTCTCTAAATGATTTAGCTGAACCAGATATAACTTAACAGATACACTCTTCCTCCCGGCGGCACAGATTCAATACTTTGTTCTAAGGGGGTAATTACCATAATATCCCCTGAGTGGTGTGGCTGCTAAAAGGCCTGGCCCGCTCCCGGCGCGATCTTATCATTTCGGAATAGATCACAAGCGTTGAATGAGATCTTCATGGCGATGGATTGGGTTTAATTAAGCGACAACTGTTTATGAGTCTTTCTCCATGCTTAGAACCTTGGGAATGTAAAGAGACGGTAGTTTGCATGTAAATCCCGCAATAACATGCTTCCATGAATGTTTGCTCGGTGCAGTGTCAAGGCATGTTTCATCAAGCATTGAGTTTCGAGAAAATACTCTACATCAAATCAAATCTGATCTGACCTACAAGACACAAGAACTCACATGCGCTGTGTTTGTACTATCATAGAAAATGACAGCTTGGCACACACGGCAATGATGTGATGAGATATGCACAGGACGGCCAGTGACGCTTGCTAACGTCTCTTCTCTTGTCATCCAGACCATTCCTCAGCAAAAGATGATTTTCTCAAGGTCTTACATCCTCTCAGGGTTTTAGCACAACAAGCTTTTGAAGTGGAGAACCCGTCCGAAACAGAGGCGAGATCTAGTCTAAACCACGGTACGACTACCGTGCAAGATCTCAATACGAGGTTCTAGTCAGCTGACATTCTGGTGCTGTATTGACCCAGCTGAGTTGTTCATAACTCTGACTCTGACTGACCTTGACTCGTTATGCGGCAATGTTACAAGTTAGACAGAGAGCGACGTTTGGGATTGGTTGTGCATGATTCGATGGGCAACGTGTACCTTGATTTGCTCGTTGAGCAACACGAATCAGCAAGAGGTAAAGGTTGCGAAGAGGCAGTTTAATGCTCCTATGACCTGGAGGCTTGTCCTACCCCAATGTTGGAATTGCAACCGTCTGCTTATGATGTCGCCTAAATTGTCAATTTTTCCTCACATTTCTGTGCTCCAAAGCGAGCTGTCAATTTCTCCAACGACAGCCATAAATACAACGGTTCTATCACCTGCCTCATCCGTCTTGAGATCCGTTGCGTTAACCTGAGGATATGCCTGTACTGCCAAGCCTGCTCACTTTCGTCTGCGCAACTTCCAGCCTCGATTTCGCTGTGTCACTGTCGAAGCAAACGAGGCAGTATTCCAGAAGTCATAGTATAAAGCCCTACTCGGTACAGAGTAGTTTGAGAAAGAATCCCATCAGTGGAGTAAGAGTGGCGGCTCCAGAGCATTCCCCAGCTCACTGGGAATAAACCGGCCGGTGAATTGTGCATGGAGGCTAACTTCTGAGCTACCGTTCTTCAACCTGTTGGCAGGTATGCAGCTTGGAGTTTTCGATGTGATTCCAAAATCCAAGGAGATATCAGGGGAATGTCTGCCGGTGAAAATTCTCTGTCAGGAATATTTGGTCGTATTGATCCATTTCTCAACGGGTCATGTCGGCCCAACTCAGATTCATCGGTTAAAAAGAAGAGACAAAAGATAACGGCAATGCTGGCTTGCTTGCTGCGGGCGTCATGGCGTGGGACGCTTCAGACAAAAAGACCCAGAAACCTGAACCTAGGCGTATTGGCAATATATAGAGCTAGTAACTTAGGGGTAGGTTGCAGCGATAGCTAGTAACTTAGGGGAAGGCAGACCCGCGACTCTTATGCCCGTTGGCTCCGAGGCTCCAGCGAGGAAAATACAGCTAGTAACTTAGGGGTAAGGAGTGCCGGGTCATCACCCACGGGCATGACCATGGACAAGAGTCGGGGAGAAAGATGGCTGTTTACCATTACCTAACATTACCTAAGATGAAAAGCTGGTTATCGGCGGTTTGGAATGATCATCCCACGCTTTTTTGCGAGATGGCGGGCGTTGAGAAGTCATCTTAGATCTTGCTGATAGTCCTTGGTGTTGAGTGTTCCTGTACAACTTCACATGGCAAAAAACATAGGACGGTTGACAGCCGGCACTTGGCCATATGTGGAGGGAACGAGCTGAGCTGCCGTTGGGGCGGGCATTTTTGGCATTGGACGGGATGGAGGTAAAAAAGAAAGGGCAAATAGAACGGATTGGTAACAGAAACCACCTTTATCCAGGACCAGGACCCAGATCAGCGGGACCGCGTTATCTCTTGCATCTTGCACTGCCAATGCGAGCCAACAAAAGGCGTTGGCTCTAAACTACTTTTGTCAAGTGACTAGGTTGTCGGATGACCACCATGATCGACTTTACAGTGTTGACAACCTAAGGGCAACTCATGACAGCTCTTTTGTTGATACAGTACATAGTGAATTGACTCTCTGAACTAGGTTTTCTGTATGTAAGAGAAACCCCCGCCCGTCTGCAACCGAAAAGCCGACGCTATTACCTTATCCATATTCCGCTCTCAGGGAATGGGACTTGGAGACTCGGGGTGTCAGTGTCTGGTCTGTGCCGCCGGCCGATTGCAGCCTATTGAGAAGGTCAAAAGACGCCGAGAAGATGGACGGGCAGTGCCATTGACGTCCAAATACAAATGGAGGCTTTTCTCGCCGTTTTTTATTAACCTCTTTCTTTCTTTCTTTCTTTCTCTTCTTCTTTATCCTTCGCGAGTCCCTTCTTCTCATATTCATTGTTCTTATTTGCTACATCTTATCTCTTATCGTAGCTCTACGTCATTCCTCACTCCCCCACATTCCGCCGCTTCGCTTCCACTTACACCAATATGAACACCGGTCTTGTCAACAGCCGCTTCCTCTCCAAGCCAGATGAAGTCGGCGTCGTTGCTGTCGGATTCTCAGGTGGTCAGCCTAAAGCTGGTGTTGACATTGGACCTGCTGCTCTTATCCAGTCTGGCCTTCTCACTGAGATCCGTGATGAGCTGGGCTACAAGCTCTTCGGCGATGAGTCTGTCCAGCAATTCGAGGATCTTGTCCCCGAGTCGGATCCTGACTACCGCGGTATGAAGAAACCCCTTCACGCATCTGCCGTGACTCGCAAGATTGCCTCACACACCTATGAGCACTCACGGGAGGGACGCATGACTCTTACACTTGGCGGTGACCACAGCATTGCTATTGGTACCATTGCCGGAACTGCCAAGGCTACCCGAGAGCGCTTAAACCGCGAGATCGCTGTTATTTGGGTTGATGCCCACGCCGATATCAACACTCCCGAGAGCAGTGACAGTGGTAACATCCACGGCATGCCTGTTGCTTTCTTGACAGGTCTAGCCAAGGAGGATAAGGAGGAGTACTTTGGCTGGCTCGAGGATGATATGCGTCTGAGCGTCAAGAAGCTGGTGTACATTGGTCTTCGCTCCGTCGACATTGGCGAGAAGAAGATCCTCCGCGAACATGGCATCAAGGCTTTCAGCATGCACGACGTTGACCGGTATGTAATTCTTTGGTCCATGTTGCTGGACTTTACTGACTTTTGACTTGTAGTCATGGCATTGGCCGTGTCGTCGAGATGGCCCTTGCTCACATCGGCAACGACACCCCCATCCATTTGTCCTTCGACGTCGATGCCCTCGACCCCATGTGGGCTCCCAGCACAGGTACACCCGTCCGCGGCGGTCTGACTCTCCGCGAGGGCGACTTCATCTGCGAGAGCGTGCACGAGACAGGCAACCTCGTTGCCATTGACCTGGTCGAGGTGAACCCTCACCTGGCTGATACCAAGCAAGCCGAGCAGAACACCATCCACGCCGGATGCTCACTCGTCCGATGCGCTCTTGGTGAGACACTGTTATAAAGAAACAAGAACGAGATTTTCTTTTGTGATTCTGGAAGACATGATGACTTGGGCAAATGCATTGATATGGAGTACTATCTGTATTTGAGGGCGGATGATTGATGATATCCTTGAGTTGAATGAACGATTGATTGGGTCAGGGCATATCATACATCTCTATATAAGCGAACTGCGAGATCACTCTCGAAATAAAATACATTTCTCTCGGAGGTGCTGTTTAAGTCAAGTCCACCCATTGTGAGGATCCGCTAATTCGGCGAAATTGATGTCTTCGTACAAAATACATACATTAAAAAAAATGCTAAAGCTCCTAACAATCAATCGATCTTTCGAACTTCAAACGATAAATCATAAAGAAGCCATCTCGAAGGCTGGGCTGGATCCGTTACAATTTTGACGTGTATCCATTCACGAGCTGTTGCAGCGTCACTGGCCCCTGTTGTGTCGCGTTCCCAGCCACTTCCAGCAGCTCCCAACCTCCTCAAGAAAGCCTCACCAAAGAATGCATTAGGCGTAATTTCACATGGGCTCGTCAATTGGACAGGTTCTCTGGCGTCGAGAATTATTCCTTGTCTATTAACTTTTGTCCTTTTACAATTCAATCTGCCTTTGCTTTTTCATCTTTCCTGTCTTAATGCCAAGGTTCGGCACTACACATCGCTTGACAATCGGAATATCAACCGTTCCAGATCAATTTTATGATTCATCATTCGCTACAATTCTCACGTCAAACGCCTAATCGGTACCTAACATCCCTTCTCTTCTCTCATTGATACTCTGTACAAAAGGCCTCAATTCAATTCCATCCTCTTGGCGTATTCGACGCCCGACGTCACATCTCTATTGGTAGTGTAGCCAGCACAGCATAATCTCCACCCCCGGATCTTCCGCCCCAAACACGACACGAGAAAAACTACTCTTCCTCCCATCGACAAGGCGAAGCGTGCGGCATCAACACAGAGTCCACATTCTGAGGCATCCTATCTTGAATACAACCGTCTACGAGGCACTTCGAACTCACTGGACAATAATACGCGCCGCGATTGGCGGGGTTGGCAACGTGGCAGTCTTTGGGCAGGAAACGCAGGAAAGGAGCGTCTGCAAGTAACGCGTGCGAGGCTAGGAAACGAAGGGGATTGCTTTTAAATCTCCGCCAAATCCTCGATTGCCGAATAACGCAGATCGCGTCGTTACTCCGCCCTTGGAAACTTGAGGAATTGATCAACAACCATGGTCGCCAAATCAACACTTACCGGTCTGACCGGCACGACGGGATGGACTGGAACTACGGGATGGACTGGGACGAGTCAGACCAGGTCTTCCATGACTTACGACGGCCCTCCGCCTTCTACTCATGTGCGAACATACAACTGGCCTCCTTGGCAGCTGAACTTTTGGATCTTTGTGATCCTTCTCGCGTCAACAAGCATCATTGGCGTTTTTGCGACATTCATACAAGTACAAAATCAACTTGAACTCGGCATTCCATGGTATGTCTGCCCAGGAGCAATCCTGATGACTAGATGCTAACAAATTACAGGTACTTCCCCTACTTCATCACCGTTGGCGGTCTCTCTATCCTCTTCATCCTCGGCATTTTCTGGCTCATTGGCCAGCGACGACTACTTCCTGCGATTGTCATGGTCGGCGGCTTCATGTTCTTTATACTATGGCTTGTTGGACTCGTCGTGGTTGCGATACAGCTGTTTGGACCTGACGGGTCTATCCAGAGTGTCTGCGACGTGCAAGTATTTGGACGGAACCCCAAGGGCACAGGCGAGGCGACTATGGCATGGCTCCAACAGCGAAACACCTGTACGTTTTTCGCTTCTTCACGATCACTTAGACTTCATACTAACGGGTTTCAGGTCAATCATGGCAGCTGGTTTTCGCAATGGCCCTTATGGGAACTGTCTTCTTCATCTGGGTTATGATCATGGCCTATCAAGTGTTCGTCAACTCATAAGCCAGTATTTTCGATGCACATTGACGGAAGGTTACTCTCATAACGAAATAACGATGCATGGCAACGAAGCCACGGAGTTGAATGGTTTGATACGTGATGATGCGGTTTGCATTGGACTGGAGTTGTTAACGATCGGACAAAACGAGTGTATTTACAGGTATAGCTCGCATAATGGAATTGCATAGACAGGGTTCAATAACTAGTTTGTTGATACAATATTATTATACACAAGAAACAAAGTGGTCAATAACAGTCTGTCTTGGTATCTTCAGCAAGGCGTTTTGTAAGATTGACGTCCTGAGAGCACCTGAGCTTCTTTGACAAAGAGCCGAGACCTGCGAAGTAAGGCACTTCTACTAATCCCTCTACCACGAGCAACGCCAGCATCAACTAGTGGCAGGACCATTTCCGCAAGCGTGATTATTTCAGCTGTCTCTGTACGGCGGTGTCGCTAGTTCCTGCATTTCAGCTTCCATGGCCAAGGCCTCGAACTGACGACAAGCCTTTGTTCTCCACCTTAGCTCAAGTGGAGCTTTGATATCATCGCGACAATCATCAAGAAGTCTCAAGGCCCTTCTCCCCAATGAAACAAGAACAACAACGAAGAAAAGTTGCCAAGTTCAATCTTTGGAACGCGTATGATGAAAGCCCAGAGTACGGAACTGCCGAGATCCCGGAATCGGCGTGCCGGTAGGTAGAAGATGTGAAGGAAGAGTTGGTAATTCAGGGTCTAAGTGACGTAGCTTGTGCCCCCTGTCGCGTGGGATGACGAAAGAAGGTTGGCAGCAAATCGAGGGGATCTGCGGATTATTACACTATTGCACAATCGGTTTGGGATAAGTTGGAAGGCTTCCACTATTGTTAGATCGGTAGCTGAAAGGTATAAGAAGGTCGAGTGTTGCTGCTCAAGAACGCTATTAATCAACAACAACATCTTCATCTACAACAAGAACTCTACACTCTTCTTCATAACACTACATCAGCCCAATCTCCTTTCTACTTTCACACCAAACTTCACAATGGATTTCGTCAAGAACGCTATCGGAGGCAACAAGGACAGCTCCTCCAAGTCCAGCGGCGGTAACCAGGACATGGACTACGTCGACAAGGGTACGATACACTCCTGATCCCTATAATTAATACTTGACCTTTACTGACACCTACCAGCCGCTGCCTACGCCAACGACAAGGCTGGCACCAACATCTCCCGCGAGAACCAGGAGAAAATTACCGACTTCGGCCGTAACGCCTACGAGAAGAAGACTGGGTAAGTAGCATACGAAAGGGTTGTCTATAATGAATTGTAACTAACAAAGATGTGTAGCAACAAGGTCGACCCCAAGATCTCTCACTAAAGAGAATAATAATTTCTAATGAGATAGATGGATGCTCAAAGCGATAGACGAGCTAGTATGAATTAATATGAAATAATTATTGATCTACACAATGAATGATTGAATTGAGTTCAAAGATGGCGCCGAGTCTGGCATGTGAATATTGGAACTGTAGAGTAATTTTCCGATTGCCGTAACAAGGTTTCACTGTGTAAACCCACCGAAGCGCCACAATACCCTATAGGTACTTTTGACATGTGCTCTCGCGTTTATTGCGAGTTCTGTACCGTATCAGCTTCTCTGATTAATGCCCCAGGCTTCACTGCGACATCTATTGTCAAAGGATATTTGTAAGCGTTTCATCTTTATCCGCTATTGTCTCGATTAAACCGGACTGCCCTCACTCGTAGGAGTTTATCTATCGCACATCCACTAATCACAATATTGGGTTCTCTCAACAGTATTTGAATCATAGACCTCATTGCTCTGCGCTGGCAAGCGTTGTCCCCAGCAACCAGTCTTAACCAGCTACTGCACCAGCCACGAGTAGCCCCGCTGTTTCCCCTCGTGCCGCTAAACAGTCAACACTGAACAAGAATATCTCATTGGCGGACACAATCAACTATTCAAACGGCGCCGAGAGCTCATTCTAATTTAGCGCTGTCGGGTCCTGTCAGGTTTTCTCTTTAGTGAGAGATGACGACCAAGCTGGCATAATATTCAGCACCTCTGTCCAAGGCTAGGGGACCCAAAATCCATCCCAATACCCGGCCATTTCCACTTCTATTTCCCTCCCTTCGACACTGCATTGCGTTGATAACCACCAACCACAGACAGCCACGCATCGCGGTCGCCGCAATGCATCATGGCCAACGATGAGCAAGACCACGACCAAGGCCACAGCAGCCAACCATCGACTCCAGGCCCAGCCAACAACAGCAACGACGGGTCGCGCCCACAGACGGCCCATCGCGTCTCACATAGTGATGACCTCCACGAGACCACTGAGACATCGGACATGACAGACGATACAGTCGCCGATGCTTTGCAAATACAGGGTCAAGAATCAGAGCCGACAGAGTCAATCGAAGCGCCATCTCCCCATGATATTGCGATAAACATTGACGACACACATGCAAAAACTCCAACCCCGACAAACTCCAACAGCAACCCCCCGACAACCCACGAAGAGTCTATGCTGCAACGCCCTGGACATTCAGCCCCTGAAACCAGCTATTTTGACGATCTGACCCGTGCCCACGACGATTCATTAACCGAGGAGGACGTCAGACGCCACCTGGGAGACGTGGAGTCTAGTTTCTTGCCTGCCCTGTCGCCTATTCCCACTGCTCACACAAATAAAGAGGGAGGCATTGACGATACGTTCCAGTTCGACTCACCCACGAAAAAGCCTGCTCCTCAGTCAATTCAGCAACGGCAGCAATCACAACAGCTGCAATCGCCGCAAGAATACGAGGAAGACCACGATGTGACAAGCTCATCTATAAACACTTCTGGCTTCGAGAACTTTTCTTCACCTACGGCTGCGGCCACTAGGAGAACCATTTCGCGCGCTGTTAGTATGGCAAGCCAGCGGACACAGGATCGCAGTGCAAGCTACGATGAAAGCGAGAATCAGGAGACCGTACAAGAGAGCTCACAAGTGTCTAGCACTGGCGATAACGACCCCCCTTTGTCGAGAACACATTCGCAATCTGAACAGGTAGATGTCGGCAGCACGCACGGACAATCACAACGAAGCAATCGACCCAAATACCTGCGCAGTCGCTTTGGAAGCCAGCGATCATCGACATCTTCATTTGCGACCAATCCCGAATCCCATGAAGGTAGCGACATGACTGTAGGTCTCGGCACTGATTACGCTCTTCAATCCGGAGGCGCAGTTCCCGCAATGGGCATGCTACGAAATCCAAGCAACCCCATGTTACGGTCCATCAGCATAGGAAGCATGGGCAGTGTTGGGTCAGCCTTTGGTGCTGAGGACTACACTGATAACTCGCTACCGCAACTCGAGCCGCTACCCGAAGTCGATAGTCCCCAACGGCCACGACAACAAGATTTGCTCTCAACACCAAAGCCCTCTAAGGAAGGGTTCACCACAGCACCCACAGATACCGTCATCGCACGACATGTTAGAAACGTCCAAGTACCGGAATCTTTAGCTAAGGAGTACAAGTTCAAAGGTGGCCTGGAAACTCCCCAAAAGCCTGCTTCAATTGCCATGGGCTCAGTGAATACGGCTCGATCCGGTAGGAACTTGACACTGAAGGAGCAGAGCAGCACGATTGAACGGCTGTCCAAGGAGAACTTCGATCTCAAGCTCAAAGTTATGTTCTTGAGCGATCGCCTTGATAAGCTTTCAGAAGAGGGTATCAAAGAAATGATATCGGAAAATGTCGACCTTAAAACCGGCCTTGCGGTGTTACAGCGCGACAATAAGGTTCTTCGAAGGAGGGTCAAAGAGCTGGAGAAGCAAGTGAGGGACGAAGGGGAGCGACCAAGCACAGCGCACAGTGGTGCATCATCGACGGACCAGACGGCCCGAATGGGAGAAGAGGAAGCTCAAGAGCGGGAGGAAGAGCTTGTTTTCCTGCGGGAGCGCGTTGAAGAATACGCCACCGAAATCGAGCGGCTACGGTCGGAAAGCTTAACCAAAGAGAATGAGAGGCGCAAGTTTGCAGATATCGTCAGGTCATTTGGCGAACGGTCGAGCGAAAACATGGAGCGACAAGAGGAGGCTGATGTATGGAAAGACCTCCTCGAGCAAGAGACCGCCCGCAGAGAACAGGCCGATGATGAAAACAAAAGGCTAAGAGAGGAGGTGTTCAAGCTCAAGCAAGACTTGTCTGGTGGACAGGGAGGCATGCATCACACAACGAACATCTACAACATTACCAAAAAGCACCGGGATGGCACCATGTCGGAAGGTCGACCTATTTCTGGTCTATCGGGCGATATGGAGAGTTCGAACGGCAACTTCAGCTCGGCCACTACGCTTGTTGATGAACTGCGTCGAGAGAGCGAACAACTACGTCATGAAAACGCCGAACTAAGACGTGAGGTCGGTGCGCAGACATCCATGCTGACCTCAAGGAACCGTGAGAAGGAACGCCTCTACCAGGAGATTGAGGATCTCAAAATGGCCCAGCGACGAGGTCGGCCGGCCCCCTCAACTATTGATAGTCTTCTTGAACGATCCGCTTCGCAGGTTGGCGGCGGCGATAGGCCCCAGTCCCGCGGAAGCTTCAAGACACGGACACAGATTGATGAGGAAGCCGAGCGAGAGGAGTTTGAAAATAAGATGGCCGAGATGCGCGACAAGATCAGCGAGGTAAAGCTGCAGAATCAAGAGTTGCAGCGCGAACTTGAGATCTGCATGGAGGACTTTGAGACGGCTGTGGACGGCAAGCGACAAGCCGAAGATGCAGCGCTAGCACTCCAGGAGGATCTCAACAACGCCATGAATGATCTTGTCGCCCTGCAATCTGAACGTGACGAAGCACTCCGCGAGCAAAGCGAGATGGAGAACGAATTTGAGTCGCTGAGGAAGGAGGCACAAGAGGAGATTGATGCGTTGGAAGCAGAGGCCGATCAACAAGCCGAAGACATGCAGCGAGTGCAAGCTGATCTTCAAGACCGTTCAGAGAACTTTGACGCCTTACAAGAAGAGATGCGCAAGATGAGCGAGGCCTTGATACGACTTGAAGATGACCAGGAGAACAAGCTACGACGAATCCAGCAGCTTGAGCAGGAGTTGGACTCTTCCAACAAGGAGCTTGAAGATCTGGAGCAGAAGCTCATGGAATCCAACGATAAAAATCAGCGACTCTCTGTGCAGCAGGAATCCTCTCAAGGAGAGATTGCATTCCTACGAGAAGAGCAGGAGACTGACAAAATTCGAATTGGAGACCTTGAGGCTGCTGTTGCCAACGCCGAGCAGAGCATACGCGAAGAAAAGGAACGAGTTAAGGAATTGGATAACCGTCTGCAGCAAGAGCGACACCAGCGGGAGATTGTGGCGGATCAAGAGAAGGAAGAGGTACAGCAATTCGTCAACGAACTCAACAGGGAGGCTTCCGCAGCCAAGGACGAGGCTCGTCGTCTGCGTAAGAACCTGACATCGAGAGAGGTTGAGGCGACGGAGTGGAAGGAGAGGCTGATGGAGCTTGAGAATAATCTTCGTGAAGCTCTGGGTGATCTCAACGGCACCCGATCTTCTCTACTCAAGGTAAGTTGCTTCTCTGTTGGTGACGAAGGTCGACTCACACGTTACAGTCCATTGCCAAGTTACAACGCGAGCTTGAGAACACAATCCGAGATCTCGACGCCAGCAAGGCAGCGCTGGTGGAGAAGGATCGTATTATCAAGCAACGTGATTCTCTGCTCGAGTCGCATGCCCTGGAAAGCCGCAAACTCGCTGAGCTACTCGACAAAGAACGTCTCGCTCACCGAAACACAAAGTCGCAATATGACACGTTCCAGAAGTCACATCAGCATCTCACCCGCACTGCGAGCAGTCAGGATGTCCGCATTGCCGAGTTGGAGACCAACAAGAGTCAGGACCGCAGGAGGATCGCTGTGCTCGAACAGACAGCCCGTGATCAATTACAGGAACGCAACGAGCTGTTGCTGCAACTGTGGCATAAGCTTAGCCATCTGTGTGGTAGAGAGTGGGTCAACGGCAACTCGCTCATCGATCGTCAGGTCCTACCATCGGTTGAGGTTATTGCCAACCGATTACCCAGTTTCTCAAAGAACCTGTTGGCTGCTATCAAGGCCATTGAGAACATGGTCGGATCATTCGAAACGCGCATCAAGTCCGTGGAACGAGATCTACACCGTGAGTATCAGACACTTGAGAGCAATCTTGAGGTGCGCACCAAGAAGCTGGATCGATTGGAGACGATGGTTAGAAACTCCATCTCTTCGGGGTCATTAAGTCACGATGCTCGATATAATCGTCTGGAAGAGGCTTACCGCCAACTCAAGGTTGAAAACACGACCCTACGCACAGCTAATGACGTGCGAGCGCGCGCAGCCTATTCTTCAAGAGACAGCTCGGATGCTCTTGTCCCCCACTCACCGTCACCTTCCGTTCCTCGCGGTCCGGGCGAACAAGGCCGGGATCGCAGCAGCCGTTCCAAATCACGTTCCTCCACTTTGACACGAGCACACACAACAACTGCCCTACCAGGCTCTTCGGCAGGTGGCCTAGGTCTACGAGATATGACTGCCCTCAACGAAGAGAACAATAATGGTAGCGGGGGTGCCAATAATGACAACAGATGGCTCTTCCGCCTCCGGGACATGGAGTACAAGCTCAAGATGGAGCGTGAAGGACGAAACCAGGATCGGCATGCAGCAAGGCAGCGACTAGGTGGTCTGGAGATGGAGAACAGGGACTTGAAAGAGCGGATGAAGAGGGCTTTGGGGGATATCGATTAAAAAGCAAAGCAAGCGTAGGAGTTGGGGGCAGGTCGATGGATTCGCAAGGGAAAGCCATGAACAAAAAGAGAGGAATTAATCATATATGGAGCTCGGGTGTTTGTTACCAGGCATGAGTCCAGGGGTATTTGTTCATTTGTATCTTGTATAAATACCGGTTCGGTAAAGGTATTATTTCCTGTCTATTTTTTATTTTACTGTTACTGAAGGCGCGGACGGAAGCAAAGCATTCAAGGGGAATTGACTTGGGTATTCTATCGGTTCACTTGACTTCTGTTGCCGTTACATCGCTGTGATGAACCATTGTAACCAATCGTCTGCTTTTAATACCTGATGATTTTGTGAACAATCTGCTTGATGTTGTTTTTGCAAACCGTGAGAGACTCTTGAATGAGAGTGAGGCATGACGATGAGTGGGGTTCGGTTGTTGGTGGCTTCAATTAGTACCTAGGTAGATACTGTAGTGCACTGTATAGTCTCGGTAGCGTCAGGTACGATCGCTGCAATCAATCAAGACCATAAGTCGCCATCTAATCGATTCTATGATGCTAGAGCAATCTCGAGGAGTTTCTCGGTGGTGACTCTGACGCCAAGGTTGCCAATGGTTGTTGCAAGCTGATCAAAGAACTACTCGCTTCCATGCAACTAAATGTCATGGCGACATCGTTGAAAGGCAAGTAAACCCCCGCGTTGACAGCGCCAAGAAGTATGTCACACAGTAGCGAGCGAGAACGAAAACCTGGAAATTCTCCGAAGCTAGAGACAGTCAATTAAACATTTCTCACTCGTGTGCGGACTTTCCCAATGGGGAAGGGCCGCACTCTCCTCATGACGAGAATATAAGATGCGACACTGCGACCGAGTGTCAGCAATTCAATTTGATTCAGTCCATTCTACTGCTCATACTCTTCTTCTCATTCCCTTGTTTAATACTCTATCCAATTTTCTTCATCATGCTGCGTGCTTCACTAGCCAGATGCAAGGCTCTCAGTCCCAGTCTGGGCTTGAAGAGACATATGGCTGTCGCAGCAGCTGCTGCTAAGAAGGAAGGTGACATTTCAGATGCATTCACCTCTCTCTCAGGTGCTCAAAGAGAACCGCTCCCAGATCGCTTTCGCCTACGCAAACTTGATCTTGTTAGAGGTCGGGAAGAACAGATCGAACAGAGCTGGAAAGCATTGCTACGAGAACTTCGCAAGGAGAATGATGTCGTTGCGAGGAAAGGACCGAGTGTAATTCCGCAAGTTGAATACAACGAGTTTGAGCGAAGCGCAGCTTCATTAAAAGAGGAGATTCGGAAAAGAGGTGTTGTCGTTATCAAGGGCGTCGTTCCGCAGGACGAGGCGAGGGCGTGGAAGGGTGAGATTGAGAAGTACGTTCGCAAGAACCCTTCTACAAAAGGTATAATACCTTTGCGTCATTAATAATAGCGCTTGCTAACATAGAGGCTACAGCATTCCCTCCTCATGATCCTCAAGTCTACGAACTTTACTGGTCCGCCCCTCAACTCAAAGCACGCTCCCATCCCAACTTCCTCCATGTTCAACAACGTCTCATGTCCCTTCTGTGGCACAATTCGAACCCCGACACTCCCATCTCCCTATCTCAGCCCTTCAGCTATGCTGACAGGCTACGCATCCGCCAACCGGGCGATGCTTCCTTTGCTCTCGGGCCGCACATCGATGGCGGAAGTGTAGAGCGCTGGGAACTGGAAGGCTACGGCCGCGGAGGCGTGTACGATACCATCCTGGCGGGAAGATGGAACGAGTACGATCCTTGGGATGCGAGTGGGCGTGTGCATGCCGTGAATAATCTCTATGATGGCCTTGGTGCATGTTCAATGTTTAGAATGTGGCAGGGCTGGATGAGCATGAGTCACACCAAGCCCGGCGAGGGAACGTTATTAGTCAACCCGCTTGTGAAGCTTTCAATGGCTTATGTTCTCTTGCGACCCTTCTTTCGCGCGAAGAACATGGGAGCAAGCGACTTTTTGGGAGTGGATAACTGGGAGTTTATGGGAGGGCAGATGGATAGCGAGTTACAGGGTGCGACACCGGGAACGGGACAAGAGCTGACGGATGAGCTACATCCTCACTTGGAGTTGGAGAAGACTATGGTGCATGTTCCTGAAATCCAGCCTGGCGACTTTGTAGCATGGCATTGCGACAGTAAGTTCTTCCCTCTGGTCGTTGATTGACTCATGGCTAACAACTGCACTATAGCGATCCACGCAGTTGACAAGGTACACGCGGGAAAGTCAGACTCTAGTGTCCTTTACATCCCCGTGTGTCCTATCACAGAACAAAACGCAGAGTACATGGTCCGGCAACGGGAGGCGTTCAGGCGGGGCACACCGGGCCCGGATTTCCCTGGCGGCGCGGGGGAAGCGGAGCATGTGGGTCGACCTACGGAGGACGTTTTCCGCCAGGACGGAGCGGGAAGAAGAGCGATGGGTCTTGAAGGGTTGGAGATGGAGAATTTGAGGAGTAAGGGGGAGAATGAGGCGGTGGAGAATGCCAACAGGGTCCTGGGGTTCTAAATTTGAGGAGAACGGGGTTTGTAAGCATTCAAGGCATTGTAGTTCAAATTGCGGACTGCGGACTTTGAGAGATGGTTTGTAAGCTGCTTTGACCGGTGAGACTGTTACTGTGACTGAAGAGGAAGGAAGGGTTCTGCATGGTGTTTCATCGGCAGTAGGATCGTGTCATGTCGGCAGTTCAATTGAGCCTGTCCTATCATATCACCTTGATTGACATGATCGTTGGCTTTAAACCTCGCCTCTGAGACACTACGCAAGCTCCCTGTCCGGAAATATCCCACTCGCTTCATCGGACCGGATATCGGCAACCGATGATCCGCAATCCACTCAGTTGACACGCATCCTGTATTGTAGCGTAGCAGCGTAGGTTGCCGTCACGATTCAGTGTCCCCACGTACTACGAATGAATTACTAATCTGATACGTAGGGAAGCATCTAGTAAGTTCACTTCACTCGAAGCATGGGCGGTGAAGCAATAGTGGAGCAGAGGGACGTGGCAGAAGAGGAGGGGCATCATGGAGAAGGAAGAAGAGTAGTTGAGAAGGGAAGGGTATATATATGTATATACTCTCAGCCTATGTAGCAATAGTTTAACTCAAGCACGCAATTCCTTACCATACCCAATCCATACCACTCTACACTTAAACAATCGCCCATCATGAGCTACACTCTCTACGACGCTGCCATCCTCCACACCAAGGAGGCTCTCAACTCCCTCTCCAACATCCTCAAGAAGGCCGAGTCTCACGCCAATGCCTCTTCTTTCCCCACTGCCAAGCTGGCTCCCGACATGCTCGACCTGAACTTCCAGGTCTTTTTCACCGTCGACACTGCCCAGAAGATCGTCGCCCGCACCACCGGCGCTGAGCCCCTCAGCCTGTCCCGCGACGAGTGCACCAACTTCGAGCAGTACCACGCTTTCATTGCCAAGGCCCTCGACGTTATCGAGAAGGCCGACAAGGAGCTTGTTGAGAAGCGCGCTGCTGAGGTCGTCACCATTGGCCTCGGACCCGGAAAGAGCGCCGACATGAAGTGCCGCGACTACGTTCAGGGTTACGGCATTCCCAACGTCTTCTTCCACCTTACCACTGCCTACGCCATCTTGAGAAAGGAGGGTGTTGAGCTGGGCAAGCAGGATTACATTGGCGCCTTCATGGGCCAGTACCTCCAGTAAATTTGGGGCTACTGAATGAATAAAATGGAATGATTAATGTCTAGAAATAAAAAGTTGATTCATATTTTAATAGCAATGACATGAGCGACACAAGAATGAATTCTATGCTGGATGAAAGTGCTTGCCAATTTGTAGCCATGATATGAACCTGATAATTTAGGGTAACCGACCAATCAATCATGCAGGGAGGGTCTTTGTAATCCTCGCCACGACCCCTCCATCAATTACAGTTGCATATTACAAGCCTCGTCTGCTACAGTTCGCCAAACTCAACAATAGCATCAGCATCAGCATCAATATTCTACCCAAATGGCTGCGCACTGGTGGATTCTTCGCGCAGTTCAGTCCCTAGAGGTAGGCCCATTTTACTCCTTGCCTTGTCTCTGTCGCAAATATTAACACTCGCTGTTACAGGACCACATTGTCGCATCCGTACGCAAATCCTCGTGTCACGCTCCCTTTCGTTGTCGCTAACAGCCTCAGATCCTCCGCCAACCTGGTTTCCACCGCGCTGTAGGCCGTATACACAAGACGATAAACGAGAAACAATACGGCCGAAATCCCCATGAACCGTTGGCCCCTGGTGAAGCGACCGGTATGTCGACAGCTCGAAGGAGAGCTGGAATTAGGCTGACGAGATTGATCACAGCGGACCCAAACTCGAGTAGCAGGAATGAACGCTTCGCGAAGCACTTTATCGACGAGTTGAAGAACCAGTTTCGAGGAAAGCCGACAGAGCTTCCGGGGGACAAGACGAGGAAGTGATGCGATGCGATGCGACAAAGATAGATTGTTTGGATTACGAAGTTATGATACCCCCAGTTACCGACCAATACTCCCTCCTCGACCGAAATATGTACCAAGGGCGAAAGAAAAAAAAGCAGGTCTTTTGCATGCTGATTGAAGAGATGGAAACATGCGTTGAGAGGAGGGTGTACGGGCATGACAGAAGTTGAGAATAGGGAAGCATAAGTACGCCCAGCGGACAAACAGCGCTCAATACGATATAACTACGATCGATTTCCCTAGCGGCTACGAGGGCTGCAACGAATCCGGCGTCCTCGTTTTTCTGCGTGGTCGAGGAGCTGGCGGATCGAAGTGAAGGGAGAGGCGAGATCTGTTGGGACCAAGCTTATAGTTTGGAGTGTTACGTGAAACTCGTAGCGCAACCTTGACTGAATCCAGTGGCTATGCTGTCACAATGGATAAATTGTAAAATATAATTCCGGGCAAAGAAAACCTGGTCCTCTTCTCCCAATAATTGCGCCAATGTCTATCTGAACAATGCAAGTGTTAGCCAAGGTCTTTCGTCGTTAAAGCCTTTCAAGACAACCTCCAATTATATATTACTTTGAAAATATCCGTATAATGTATTCGCGCTTTTCTCTTCAACTAGATCAAATTTCCCAATCGTCGGTTCGCTGTCGCATCTCGCTTGGACCGCCAACTCGTTGCAGCTGGATCGTATATCTCACTGCGGCTACCATTATAGACAGCACGGCGAGCAACAACCGACGAGCCTCATGTCCCTACTAATTAGGCCACATAGTTGCTCAAGCCTCTCCCGATTGACTTTAAAAATTCTTGGCCGGTGGCTGCTCGATACCTGGTGCTTATCGTGCGTCTTGCTCACATTATCCCGCTCATCGCTTAGGAGGGCGATGGTCTCAATGTCAGGGTGCTTGGCTGAGCGATATTTTCGTGCCATGGTGTAGATGATGTGAAGAACAAGAGGTCTTCATTACAAGAACCGGCTATTCTTATAGTTGGACCATGGATCCTGCTTACTGACGGTAAGCTTCGCTGGCGTCTTACTCAATGCCATCATAGCTGGGTGGTCAGAAAGACGCCACGACGATATAGCCGCAATGAAGAAATGAGTCTCGTTGGATAATGTCGCTTTATCGACCATATCGCCACAAATTACAGGTATGCAGCGACTCTGAGACAAGATCCTATGCGGCTTAGTGACCGGTTGTCAGAGACTGATGCTGACGAAATATCGCCGTAGTGATTCACTGTAATAGACTGACCTATCACAGCGTTGCATACTGTCCCCAGTCAACCCAGTTCATGGGCAATCCTATGTCAAGATTGGCTTCTAGTGCATCCTCCACGGCGTTCAGGTTGAAGCTGGGGTCTATCGCCCCGAAAACATCGGCCCCGGAGATAGCATCGATGAGTGAAAAGTCGACAGGCTGTTCCACGCTGGGGACCGAGTTGATCATGGTGGGGTTGGCAACCGGAACTGAGACAGAAAACTCGGGTGGTCGAGGGGCAGGTTGCGAAAGAGATGAGGGCATCGAATTGGGCGTTCCCTCGTGTGTTGTCGGTGGTGTCGATTCCCGGGTCAGAGTATTAGCAGCGCGTTCCATCTCTTTCAACACCCGTTCACCCAGACCAGCTACCACATTGGCACTCCAGAAGTAATCACCGAATTTGCGAAGCATTTCACAGTTGCGACGAAAAGCATGCATGGCGCGGGCGCGGAACATGGGCAACCGACTGTGACGCATTTTGCGGTACTCAACGCTTAATGCGAGACATACTGCGTAGGGAACGACGGGCATGGGGCTCAGATGATCACGGAGGACGGCGCAGGCGATACGTTCGGCTGCGAGAGAACGGCGGGCATTCGCAGATGGGGGTGGTAGAGTTGATGCTGCTGTGAGTGTGCCAGGGCGAGGGAGACGGCATGATAGGATAATGACAGCGTGGTAGAAGGTTTCAATTGTTGCTGTGCCTGTTAGAATGAACTTCGAGTGAGGAAATGGGTTGTGACGAACCGATGAGCGGGCTTGGGACTTTGAGGGCATCAGCGTTAACAATCATGGCTTCCAGAACGGGGAGATCGATGTAGGCGATCTTATCAAGACCCGAAGCTTCTGCACTCGGCCCGGGACGATACAGCTCGATCACTTGATCAAGCCACTGTATCACTGAGAGGAAAAGCCGGAAACAAGGTGGTCTTTTCTTGATACATCCGTCGAGATTGGCACCGATGTCTCTTTCGTGCATCAAGCAAGGTCTTCCATAGGCGGCAGCATTTATTCGATCGACCGCCCAAACCGCACAGAACAAAGTCTCAAGCTCTTCGCAATTGGGTGCGTCGTACCTGAGAAGGTGAAGGCCCAGAGTCTGGATGTGATGGATGGCACGGCCCCCAAGTTGAGCGGGAAGATCGGCTTCTTCGGAACTGCTGGGCTGAGTGTACAGTGAGAGCATGACAAGAGCCCTGATGTGAAGTACTCTGTCGGTGACGATACTCGTCTCAAGAATGGCACGTACAGCGGATGAGAGGGATTGTATGAAGTCCTGGCAAGTCAATAGCTCGTCACCGCGGTTCTGCAGGTGCAGGTATGTCGACATAGAGGGATCAGTGGAGGCGGCCAGACACACGAGCTGGCGAAGAACAATGGTGGCAGGCTCATCCTCTAAGGGTAAGGCAGTATCTAAGCTTGATTCAGGGATGATGGGTAAGATAGGGTGAATTCTGTCAAGGTACAAACGCCGCAACTTGCGAAAGTCGTGCTCGGGCGGTAAACAGGGCAGACAGTGCTCTTTGACAAACGGGAGTAGAAACTGGTCCATTATGGGCGGCGGCCTCGACGTGATAAACTGTGACGATGAACCGCCTTGACCCTGCGGTCCGCTGTTGGTGGTGGTCGATGACAGCCAGATACCCACGTCGCCCTTTTGAGAGGTTTCGCGAACCGATGCTGAGCCAGTTGCCTCCATGAACATGCCCTCCGGGTTGAGATCGCCTACGAACCGGGAAGATGACGAGTGAGCTTTAGGCGTGCCTGCTGATTCACGTCTTGGAGGCGTTGGGGCAGGGGCGGTGACGCCGGTACCATATTGAAGATGAAGCGATGGCTGCTGGCGCGACGATGGGGATGCATTGTGGTTGTGATCTGGAAGCGCTGTACGTGTTGAAAGCGGCACATTTAACGGAAGAGATCTGAATCGTAACGTTAGTTGACCTTTACTCAACCCAGATCAACCAAGGTTCCACTTACGCAGACCGGGATTGTTGTGTGTCATTCTGAACTTGAACCGGGACTTGACCATCACCTGGCGGCGAGAGAGTATCATCCTCAACAGCGTTTTCAGCATGAAGACATCGTCTCTAACCCTCAGTTAGTTCCATTGTCCTGGAAAAAGTTGGAGCGACATACCTTTTTCTTGCGACATGAAGCGCAAGCGTGCTGGACTTGCTTACGTTTTACAGGAAGACCCCCGCGAGACGGATCTGAGGCGACGAATTTGACATGCTTTGAAGAGGATGAGGGCGTGGGCATTTCCGTACTCTGGTCAAGAAGTATGTGATGAGATGTATTAAATTTGTTCATGCTATAAATGTTTGAATAAGTGCATAAATGAACGAATGAGCGAATGAGTGAGTGAATGAGTGAAGCGGGTGGAGATCGGAGAGTCATTGGATGGAACATCAAGGTGAAGGAAGTCTCGGTGACGGATGGAGGGGCATTAGTCAGCGAAAAATTGAGGTGTGCCAGTAAACACCATGGAAGATCCATCGCGATGATCGAGATAACATATTCAGATTGTCATATCCTTGAAAAGAGCAATTGAACGGACATGACGGGGACACTGCGATGGCTAGTGAGTGTAAGTTGTGCTCGACAGTTATTAATATGAGTCTCTATTATCGAGCGCTTGGGTTGAGCGCAATGTGTCTTCGTAGTGGAATCAAATGGTTGAATAGCTTCAAATGCCCTCTCAAATATGTATAGTGTGCCTCGTGCCTTGACCCCCTGTCAAAGCGGACCGGGGTCTGGTCGACCTGATCATGATCCATAGTGTCGGGTACACGATGACGACTAGACGCGACAGAATACTATCGATCCATCAGGTTACTAAACACGAACGCGATGGATATGGGCAACAGCAAGATATTCTTCCAATGATCATCAAAATAATAACATTCGTTGCCCCTTCAATGTCGCCAATCCATAAAGTCTGTGGATCCAAACAAAAACAACCGTGAATTTCTCCAGACCATTTATGCGACCTCTCACACCAAAAACAAAGCCCCAAATTCACGGTCCTCCACTTCCATCTCGAGAGACCCGGCCGTTTAGTGAGACCCTGCATCTTGAATAATCGATTGGCTGTTGTTTTCTGCGACGGGATACGCTAGCGAGAATTGGGGAATAGGTAAACATTGCCTGGTCTTGAGACAAGGGGATTGTGTTTGTTTAGTCTATGTTGTTTTTTATAATTGATGCATTACTTCCACTGTATCTCTGTTTTGATAATTGATATCTTCTTTTTTCTTTCTCAATTCCTATCTACTATTACATTAATTCGTGAATTAAAACTTAGTCATGGAAGACCTTAATCTCCCTATCGCTGTAAGACGCTCCCGTCGCAGCAACATCAAGCCAGAGCCATCATGCAACAACATCCCTTCCTCTCCAATGCCAGCCAAGACACCCCGAACAATCTCAAAGAGAAAAGTTCGCTTCTCAGAACCAGGTATCTCATCTTCATCTAGTGGGCTAACCCCCATGGTTGGTCGTTTCTCTGTCGCAACACCCAAGCGACGCCGTCATTCTTCTGCACCTGCGGAAACCACACCAAGTACCATCCGCTCAACGCCCGCATTACCACAAAGTGGCGATGTTACATTTCTTCCTCTGCGACAAGTTCTTGATGGCCGTGTTCAAAGGCGCATTCGTCGGAATGGCCTAAGTGAAGAAATGAATGTCATTCAACGGGAAAAGAGACGGCGATCAATTGAGGCCAAGGAAGAGATTGAGAAGCTCAGAGACCAGCTCAAGGCGCGTGATCGTGAGATTTATGAGTTACAGAATGCGACAATTGTGGTTGACACAGGTCGCATTTGGGACCTTGAAAAGCAGGTAGAGGACTTGCAAGATGAGTTGAGCAAGCGATCTGGACGCTCTTTGGGTGAGAAGAGAGGATACGATTGGACATTGTCGGCACGAGAGAAGTTCTCACCAGAGTTCACGGATATGATACCCGATGAGGATGAGTTTGGAGAGGAGACGATGGCGCAGTTTGTATGCAGCACACCGTCAAGAGCAAGGGCAAGAGAGGGAGTCAGCACATCGTTCATTGACATGACGCCTCCTGCGACAAGCCCAACGATTCCTGGGTCGCCCTTATTTTCCGCCCCCATCATGACAACGATAAGTGCTGGTGTACAGGCTTGTATGCCAGATCCTCAGCAGCAGCAATTGGAAGAAGAGATCTCGTCACTGCAATTAGAGGTCACAAAGCTCACCGGCACGCTCGAATCATACAATGCTCTCAGCGGTCGCTTATCCGACAAGCTCTCCGAGTTCAAGCCAACTGTCGAGTCAGAGTCAACATTACCACATCATCAACTTGAGACTCAAATCGACGCCATGCTACGCACAATGTCCGACAGAGCATGTGCCCTTCAACAATTAACCGTATCCATCACAAAGCTTGGCTTCCACGGCTCAGATGCAAGCGACATGGTCACGTCGCTTGCATCTGGCTTCCGCGCCGCCCGCTTGGAGCTGGAGTACCTGACTCCCGGCGAAATTACTCTCCCATTGTCCTCCCATGGCGCAGAGGTGTTGGATCTCATGCTTACGCGCTTGCGCGACATGGCCAAGCGCGCGAAAGAAGACGAGGATGCTATCGATGAGTATCACGAGATCGAGCAATCATTACGAAAGCAGCTCGACGCGCGCGTCACCGTCATGGACGGCCTAAAGGCAGAAATGACCAAGGCAGAGAAACTCATGAGCGATAAGATTGCACGAATTCGCGAGCTCGAAGTGGCGAACACGAGACTCAAAGGCGCGGTGGATGGTTACTTGCGCGATATCTCAGAGCTGGAAAGACTAGTTGAGCGAATGGAACGCGATGCGCACGACGCAGAGGACGAGTACAGCGTGCAGCTGGAGGTCAAGCGCAAGGTGCTTAGTCGCAAGGAGGATAGCATTGCGGAGCTGGAGACGAGGCTATCCGAAGCGCTTCAGCGCTCAGCGGACCTTCAGCGTGAGGTCAAGGAGGCACAAGAAGCCAAGCTGCGCGACGTTGCTGAGTTGAACAAGCGACACGGCGCGGCGCTTGCAGCAGGTGACGCGACCGTGATCAAGTACCGCGGTGAGATTGACAGAGTGAACGCTTCTCTTCGCGCAGCGCACACGACAATATGTAGCCTGAGAGTTGAAAATGGCGGGCTGAAGAGTCAGATGGATGAGGAGAGGACCAAGGCCAAGGCTGTGATTGACTCAATGAAGGAGGAGCTCCAGCGGGTCGTGCAGATGAGTCAAGAGTTCTTGACACCGAACAGCAAAGCGCAAACCAGTGTCATTTCTGAGTCAGAGCCTGGATCTGGAGCTGGATATGGATCGTCTACGAAAGTGAGTGCGAAGAGACCATATGACTCTTCCGTTGGTGCTGGCGCGAAAAGGTCAAGCAGAAAGCGACCAAGCAGGGGACGTGATAGCGGGATGTGCTTGTTAGATGAAGACGAAGAGGAGTGCTTTTAAGTGCTTGGAAGAGAAACAGAAATGCATGGAACGGCGTTATAAGAACATTCTTTCAGGATATTCCCTTTGTCTTTAGCAGATGTTTATTTATTTAATTTGATTTCTTTAATTCTGGTTCAATTGACCGTCAAGACTTGCCATTTCTAGTTCCGCACTTGATAGCCGACAGATGCCGATCCCCCATCCTATCTTATCGATCTCTTTACCCGAAAGGGCGTGGACTAGGCACCTTAAAGAAAGATCTTCCCTTCCTCGGCCTTACCGTCCGAGTTCGGCCGCTGAGACTAAAAATGCTAGACTAGCAATCGCATCTTTAATTTCGCAGTTTCACAACTTCAATTTCTGTCGCATCCCTTATTTTTATATCATTATTATAGCCATTCACTCTCACTATGACGATTCCACTCTTTCGTACCGCCTTCAAAAGGCCCGCCTCAAATCTTCATATTAATATTAAATTGTCTCACTTACAGCGCCGCTTTCAGTCGTCAAAGAAAATAGAGGAGGCCATCCCTGTCCCCAGCACCGTTGCGCCATTGCCACTGTGGCAGCGTCTTGGACCCCTTACCACCGCTGCGCAGGCGTATGCGAGGGCTCAGTCTAAGAATCCATTAAGGACGCAAGTTGCTACAGCCATCGTTATTTACATCGCTGCGGATCTGAGTGCGCAGTATGTTAGCGATAATGAGTATGATCCTCAAAGGACAGTGAGGAACGCTATTATTGGTGGTGTTGCTGCGATACCCAATTTCAAATGGTGAGTTGATTCATGAACATCGGATGAGTGAGTGCAATACTGACCCAATAGGTTCCTCTTCCTCTCTCATAACTTCAACTACTCGTCACGTCTTTTGTCCCTCGCCACAAAAGTCGCCGTGGGCCAAGCCGTCTTTACACCAATTTTCAACACATATTTCTTCGGCGCCCAAGCTTTGCTGTCTGGCGAAAACCTCTCGGGCACGATTGAGCGTGTCAAGGACACGGTGCCAACGAGCATTGTCAACTCGTGCAAGTTATGGCCCATGGTCACAGCCTTTAGCTTTTCTTTTCTGAGCATTGACTGGCGGCCTTTATTCCATGGTGTTGTGGCAGTCGGGTGGCAAACGTATCTGAGCTTTCTGAACAGGCAAGCGGAAATGAAGGAGAGGTTGAGGCATGAGGGAAAAACGGAGGAGGTTGAGCGCGTGGGATTGGTGGTGGCGCAGGCGGTTTAACAAAAATTCGTATTTTCAGAGAAATTATATAGAGTTGTTTTTGGAGTCTGGGACTATAGACATATAGAGGTAGATTGCGGGAGTTATGATACATGGTCGTATTTTGTCAATGAGTACCACAGCTTACCCTGTCTGGAGAAGTGTAAACCCATGACGCTGGAGAGGAATGGTTGAACTGCCGAAGGTATCAAGCCTCTATTGCATCTCTGGGAACTGAGCTTATATTCCGCATAGTCTACTGCAAATTATGTTACCGTATACAAGGCTATTAAGATCTAGGGCTCAACTGTCATCGAAACATTGTCACTCTTTGTTCCAACAATACCTATTTTGTTTCCTCTGATATCATGCCCCTCACAAAGATGTAATGAGGAAGTGGCAGAGGGTAGTTCGCCTGGTTGTCAATTGACAGGCGAATCAATGAAGATGGTAATTCTGAATTGCTACATGTAAGGACGGTTTAAACCATTTGAGATCGTATTGATACCGAGTAAGCAATGTAGACTGTAATTGAAGGGACCGACTTACCTAAATACTAAGTATACATACCAGCAGTAGATGATAAATATCGGCTCATGAGGATACAACTCCAGCTGCGGCTGTCCCGGATCCATTTTCATTCAACCAAGATAGGTTTCCGTTGATGCATCAGTAGAATTTCGATCCTGTGTTGCGTTAATCATCTAGTCTCTCCATCCAGTCCGGCGGCGGTTTTGATGTCGACCAGTTCTGTTTTGGGAGCGCATTTCAGAAAACATTTCTGTTGTGACAAACGGCAGGTGTACAATGCGATTGCTATTCATAATTAAGTTTCTTTTAGCTGAACACAACTGGCCAGGTAGCTGTAGCTAAACAATATCCGTCTGCTAGCCTACAGAGAGACTTGGAATGAAGATTAGTATTTATTACTTTGAGTATAGCTACGCCCAATGGAGGATTTGGGTCTTACTTCCACATACATGAAATCCCAGCGGCTTTGTTTGCGCTACCCTATACCGCATGGTCATGTCACTTGTTGCACTGTATCAGCTCTTATCTTATCTCCAACTATCTTATCGTCAGCTACGTGCCAAACCTCAGGAACGAAAAACCGCTTCCCGTCCCCATAAGTACCAGCGATGAAGAAGTCAATAGCATGCGGCGCATGTCGCTCGTCAAAACGCAAAGTAAAATACCCACAATTCTCTTGAGCCATCTGTATGTTGTCCGGCCGCTGATTTTGGTGCGAACCACAGTGTATCCACTCAGGTGGCCCGCCTTGCACGCGCTGTCGCGACCGAGGCGATGAATGTATTTTTCCTCCGAAGGGCACCTCGTTCATCTTCAGGCGCAGCCGACTAGAGCGGCTCACAGCTGAGAATCGAGACAATGATGGCCTTCGCGCAGACCCGACCGTCGTGCGGGCCGGAGATCTGACCACGACTGATCCGTTTGGGTTCTTGACCGATGAGGTAAAGAACAGCTACCTGAGATGCTCCTACAAGTGGTCGTTTCATCATATCCCTAACCTCCTCATCGCCATAAGAGAAAGAAAGCTTGACCCACTACTCATTTGGGCCATGTTGGCAATCACAGTGAGGTAACGCGTTTGTAGAAACCGCTTGTTAACGCCTATGCTTACAGTCCATAGATTTTCTCAGGCGGCACCCCAAGGATACACAACCCAGGTTGAGGCAAGCAACACGTTTGCCGCACATGCCAGATCCCAGGTGCTGTCTCTAGTTGACCAACCCAGTGTCCACCGCGCTCAAGTCCTGCTCATGCTCACGGGCCATTCCTGGGGTGCTGGCGAAGGCAAACGTGCCTGGGTCTATCTTGGTATGGCTGTTCGTATGGCTCAGGTACTCGGGCTTTTCGAAGAACTACCCCCCTCAGCAACCCGCGACGAGTTCATTGATGCTGAAGAGAGGCGGCGTACGGCTTGGACATGTTTCCTTATGGATAGCCTTTTGAGTGGAGGCAAAGGACGTGACAGGATGCTCGCAGCTAGCAACATGCGTATACAACTTCCTTGTGACTCTGAGAGTTTCAATTTTGGCCAAGTCGTCGTTTGCGAGAGGCTAGATGGCTCAGTACCGGACGAAGCGGGAACAGCAATGGGCATACATGTCAAAGGCAGCCTGGGCATCGTGGCTTACAGCATGCGCGTAGCCGATGTCTGGGGGGCTGTAGCAAAATGGGCATGTACGCGGCATGACAACAATGTTCCTCCATGGCAACCTCAATCTGAGTTTCAAATACTGCTTACCCGTCTTGAAGTTTGGAAGAGCTCCTTACCGAAACGCCTTCACTACGAACTTTTCCTCTTGAGAGCACACAGTGTGTCTAACCAGGGACAGGCCTATTGTTACATGCACTGTATTTACTTCATGAGCGTCATATTCCTCTACCGGTCCTACTTACCCGAGGTTGAAATGCAGAGAGCCAGGGTGGGTGACAAGGACTGGGATCAATGGTCGACATGGTCGAGCAAAGAGCTTGTACAAGTGGCCAAGCAAGTGTGCGATATGCTACAGGAGATACGCGCTTTTGGTCTGTATTTTCTTCGAGGCCTTGTCCCGTGGATTGGCTTTACCATTTATACAGCTGTTGGAACGATGCTCTACTTTTATCACTTCCCCAATCCTGGAGACACACCCCATGAAATCGAAAAGCGTCGGGAACACATCGTGGAAGGCCTTCTGTTTCTGAAAGACATGCGACAAGCTTGGCCAATGGCCGACACCTGGGTGAGTTTGAGAATGTTGACTTACAGACGTGTCTAACGAGTGACAGCGCGAGAAAATCAAGGCAATGCAAATATTCTATAGTAATATCAAAACCGACGGCGATTTAGCAGTGACGCCAAGTGAAAGACGAGAGATGCGCAACGCGATAATAGACTACGGCGCTCTCCAGCCTGATCCTGTACGCCAGGCCGACGCCGAGAGCACTGATGAACAAGTAAGCCAACATGACAGATGCGAAGTCCCCAGACTAACAAGCCTCCAGAGCGCGACAGATGGCGAGAATGATCAAGCTGCATCAAGCACAAGTGTAGACTTCAACACCGACCCTCTCAATTTTATCGCCCCAGCCGATATTGACCTGTTCGACACGGATTTTGCATTCGGTAGTAATATGTACGCCACGTTTGCTGACGCTACGCAGGGTTTCTGGGAGAGCTTTCCAGGAAGTATGGACATTCAAGGCGATATGAACCTCGACCACTAAACCAACGAACCCTCTATTCCATCGCTGTTTTCATTTCAGCTTTTCTATGCACTTTCCCACTCGCTAAGCCGAGAAGTATTGTGTGTCATGATTTGACAGGACAGGGGAGGTTGACAGTCAACCCCCGCGCTTCTCCACGGAATGCATTTAGCCTAAATGATATGACGATACCTTGTACCACCACAAGTGGTATAAGATCACTTCACAAATCACGCATCTCTTTTTATCAACCCAACTCAACTCATTTCACTATCCCTAAAGATGCCTCAAGTCAGAAATCCCATTCTTCCAGGGTTCAACCCAGACCCTTCCATCGTCCGCGTGGGCGATGACTACTATATCGCCACATCCACTTTTGAATGGTTCCCTGGTGTTCAGATCCACCATTCTAGGGACCTCGCCAACTGGACTCTTGTCGTACGCCCGCTGACGCGCAAGAACCAGCTCGACATGCGTGGTGAACCCGATAGCTGCGGTGTCTGGGCGCCCTGTTTGAGTCATGACGGGGAGAAGTTCTGGCTTGTTTACACCGATGTTAAACGCAAGGACGGTTCTTTCAAAGACGCCCACAACTACATCGTTACTGCGACGTCTATTGAAGGGCCGTGGTCAGATCCTGTTTATGCTAATTCCTCGGGCTTTGACCCGTCGCTGTTCCATGATGACGACGGAAAGAAGTGGTTTAACAATATGACTTGGGATCATCGCTCTCGTCCACAAACATTTTCCGGTATCTTTCTGCAGGAATTCGACCCCAAGGCCAATAAGCTTGTTGGACCCAGAAAGAATATCTTCGAAGGAACAGACCTAGCATTTGTTGAGGGGTCTCATATCTACAAGCGCAACGGATGGTACTACCTCTCGACAGCAGAGGGCGGCACAGGATATTATCATGCCATAACGCTCGCACGATCTCGTAACGTTTGGGGTCCTTACGAAGTGCACCCCCAGAAGCATATTCTTACCTCAAAGGATGCGCCCCATGCTGCCCTACAACGAGCGGGTCATGGACAGATCGTTGAGACACCAGATGGCAAGACCTACGTCGTACACTTGACAGGCCGGCCTACTACCCAGAAACGACGCTCGGTACTGGGTCGTGAGACTGCCATTCAGGAAGCTTACTGGGGAGATGATGATTGGCTGTACATCAAGAACGGTCCTGTTCCAAGCTTATACGTGGATCTTCCAGCTGAGCGTGACGACACAGCATACTGGGAGGAGAAACGATATACTTTCAAGGACACTCTTCACAGCGACTTTCAATGGCTTCGAACACCTGAACCTGAGCGCATCTTTAACATCAAAGATGGCCAACTCGCTCTCATCGGTCGCGAGTCCATCGGGTCATGGTTCGAACAAGCACTCGTTGCTCGTCGTCAGACTCATTTCTCGTATGATGCCGAGACCGTCATTGAATTTTCTCCCGAAGATGAACGCCAATTCGCCGGTCTGACAGCATACTACTGCCGGTTCAACTTTTTCTACCTCACCGTCACAGCCCATTCTGACGGACAACGTGAGCTCCTCATTCTCCGTTCCGAAGAGACCTTCCCCTTGGGCCGTCTCAACAAACCTTTTGCCGACCCTGTCAAGATTCCCAATGAGGGTAAGGTGAAGCTCGCTTTGACCATTAGGGGAAGCAAGTTGCAGTTTTACTATGCCCTCGAAGGACAAGAGCTGACCAAGATTGGACCTGTCTACGATGCTTCGCTTTTGTCAGACGAGTGTGGAGGACATCCAAATGATGGAAGTTTCACTGGCGCTTTTGTGGGCATGGCCGCTTCGGATGTGAACGGGCTCGCGCTGGAGGCCAAGTTCGATTATTTTGTTTACCGACCTGTTCACGACGAGTCAGACCGTTATGAAGTATGATTGGCTCATAATATGGAATCTGAATGTTAATATATGTGAATAATCTTGAAAGACGACGAGATGTGTTATGTTGTGCATTGCCACAAGTGATAGGTTTCTGTTGACAAAGGCGCAAGCGAGGGCAGAGCAGCTCTGTTCATGTTACCTTTCCGATCTATGAATTCAGTGAAAACAGTGATATGATGGGTTTAGTTATACCGTTCATGCGGCTTTGAGTTGGCCGAGGTCGATCGACAGCCGCACGTGCGGGGTATTTATCCAGTCTTGGGTAAATCTTAACAACCACGAACACTCTCTAGACCATAATAAGACCGTATCTTTCTCGTCACACGAAGCTCAAGATACTGCAAGTGCAAACAGAAAGGAAAAGAAGATGCATCTTCCTAGACTTCCCTTAAATGCCGCGTATATTCGCCTTTCCAACCCTACAAAACGCAACGCTCTGAGTCTATCGATTCTACAAGATCTCAAGACTCAACTCACCAAAGCGCTGACATCTCCTGTATCGGGACAGCTTCGTCTTTTGCCGCCTTTCAAAGAGTCCATACTCTCTGACCTCGAAGAGGCATTGCGAAAAAGGGACACTGCCTCGGATATCTGGAAGAAGTATGGCTGGCTCGTCAGCGCTACCGAGTGGAAGAAAGAGCGCCATGGTCTGCCGGACATTCTTGTGCTTCGTAGCGATGGACCTGTATTCTCATCAGGGCATGATTTGAAGGAACTTTCGCAGCTTGGACATGACGACGTGAAGCTGCTGTTTAGTCTCTGTGCAGAAGTCATGAGCTTGATCCGGAGAAGTCCCGTACTGGTGGTTTGTCCTATACAAGGTCTTGCTACAGCTGCAGGATTCCAGCTCGCCATGACAACGGATTTCCCCATTGCGCTGCCCGATACAAAGTTCTCTCTGCCCGGAGCCAAGATCGGGTTGCCTTGCACCAGTCCATCGACTGCGGTTTCAAGACGTCTGCCGCCTGGTGCGACGTACCGGCTTCTTGCGACTGCTGAACCTGTGACGGCGTCAGAGTATCCTGGTGCAGTTGACGTGGTCAAGTTGCCACCAGGAACGCAGCCGAGCGATGCATTTGAAAGTCGTGTATCGGCTGTGGTGGAGCAGCTGGCAGCGATGTCACCGCAGCAGCAGGCGGTAGGTAAATGGGCTTACTGGACACAACTTGGCATCGGGGCGTCGAGCGGAGATGATGGTGGTGATGGGTATGAGACTGCGGCGCGATGGGCGGGAAGAGTTATGGCTTTGCATGCGAAGAGCGAGGATACGAAAGAGGGTATTGGGGCCTTTTTGGAGAAGAGGAAGCCTGATTGGAAGAGCAAGTCCAAGTTGTGAGTCGATGATATTGATTAGCTGTGTTTATTTTCCTTATTGCTAGAACTTACTTTAGATGTCAACAGGTGATTGAGGTCACACATAAGTGGATGTTGATGTGGAGAATCATGTCTCAAGTACCATTCGTCGATGACGATAGTCCCTAAAGAGGGGTCATGTCAGAGTCCTTGGTGTTGAGTCTCGTTAATTAAAAACCCCAACGTCATATGTCTCTTATCTAAACCAACCTGCCTTTGTTGTTCCCTTATCGCGTTCATGTCGTCGCGAACTTTTGTCGCTTGTCCAAGACATATTCTCTTGGCAGGTGCAACATAACACGGGGAACTTTTTCCAAATAGTCCAAAACGGGCAGGTCTATGACCTTTCCCCCCCGGCTCCGTATTTACATCTAAACCGTCCCGGGAAGGCGATAGCACGCTAGGGCCTTGTCGATCGCGAAGATCCTGGTATAAGCTTAAGTTGGGAGTTGATTGTTTATCGTCGAGGAAAAACTTATTAAGACTCATGCGCGACCTTGGTCTCTTCTTCTTTCCATCCCTCTCTCACCTTCATTCTTTTCTCTTCAACGTCAGCCGTTGAATCGTTGAGTATGGCTGCCAAAGTCGTCTTGGCCACTCTTTTGGCCTTTGCCCCTCTGGGACTGGCTGTTGATCCTCCTCGCCAGCCCCATCAGCCTACTGGAGAGGGCGATCGCCTCCTCACCTTCAACGAGACGAGCCCAAGCGCCAAACTGCGACCGTCTTCTTTGAGCGTTGACTGGTCCTCCGCTGGTGGCGACGGAAACTATATCGTGCTCAGCGACGACGGTGATCTCGTCCTTGAGGATATCGTTTCCGAGAAGACGACCAAATTTGTCACAGCTGATAAGCTCCCCAAGGATCTGCACGAGTACTGGATCAGCGGTGACGCTAAGAAGGTCCTGGCCGCTTCCAACTATACTAAGCAATACCGCTACTCTTACTTTGCGGATTACTTTGTTCTTGATGTCGAGTCCGGCAAGAGCGAGCCGCTTGTTAAGGACCAGGTTGGCGATATCCAGTATGCTCAGTTCTCGCCCAACGGAGATGCTGTAGCTTTCGTGCGCGATAACAACTTTTTTCTTCGTGGCAGTGATGGAAAGGTCGAGCAGATCACTTCTGATGGCGGTCCCGATATGTTCCATGGCGTTCCTGACTGGGTCTACGAGGAGGAGATCTACGGCGGTCGCTCTGCGCTGTGGTGGTCGCCTGACTCAAAGTTCATTGCTTTCCTCAGCTTCAACGAGACTGGCGTCGATACATTCACCATCCCTTACTACATGGATAACCAAAAGGTCGCCCCTACCTACCCTCGCGAGCTTGACCTACGTTATCCCAAGGTCGGCTCGAAGAACCCAACCGTTGAGCTCAACATCCTTGATGTTTCTGCGGGCGAGTACAAGCCCGTTCCTGTTGATGCTTTTGAGCCTGAAGAGCTCATCATCGGCGAGGTTGCTTGGGTCACCAAGGATCACAGCGCTCTGATCTACCGCGCTTTCAACCGTGTTCAGGATCACGATGCCCATGTGGTCGTCAACCCCGAGACTCTCAAGTCCAACGTGGTTCGTGAACGTGATGGCAGCGATGGATGGCTCGAGCATACTCTGTCCATTTCCTTCGTCGGCCCCTTGAGCTCTTCCGGAAACAAGACTTACTACGTTGACGTCAACGACGAAGACGGATGGAACCACATTTACCTCTATCCCGTTAACGGCGGAGAGGCTATGCAGCTTACTTCCGGCGAGTGGGAGGTCTCTACCATTCTTCACATCGACACTGCCAAGAAGCTTGTCTACTTCCAGGCTGCCAAGAGACACTCAACTGAGCGACATGTCTACAAGGTTTCATGGGAGACCAAGAAGCTTACTCCTCTCGTTGATGAGACGGTTCCCGCTTACTGGAGCGCTTCCTTCTCATCCAACGGCGGCTACTACATCCTCCATTACCAGGGTCCTGATGTTCCCTACCAAGAGCTCTACACCGTCAACTCGACCAGCAAGCCTGTGCGTACTCTTGTCGACAACAAGCAGTTCTACCAGAACCTCACCCAGTACAACCTCCCCAACATCACCTACTTTGAGCTTGAGCACCCCGATGGCTACTCTCTGAACGTCATGCAGCAGCTCCCACCCAACTTCAACTCATCCAACAAGTACCCTGTCCTCTTCACCCCCTACGGCGGTCCCAACTCCCAGCGCGCACTCAAGTCTTTCCAGGCCCTCAACTGGAAGCAGTACATCTCATCTGACCCCGAGCTACAATACGTTGTCTATACCGTCGATAACCGCGGTGCTGCCATGCAAGGCCGCAAGTACCGCTCCATGGTCACCTCTCAACTCGGCAAACTCGAGCCCCTCGACCAAATCTGGGCTGCTGAGCAGTTTGTCTCCATGTTCGACTACGTCAACCCTGACAAGATCGGTATGTGGGGATGGTCCTACGGCGGTTATCTTACGGCCAAGACCATTGAGGCGGATTCTGGCGTGTTCAGCTTCGGTCTTATTACCGCTCCCGTATCAGACTGGCGCTTCTACGACTCTATGTACACAGAGCGCTACATGAAGACTCTCGACGAGAATGAGAAGGGATACCTTGAGACAGCTGTGCACGACGTGTCCGGTTTCAAGAACATTGCCGGCAGCTTCAGTGTCCTCCACGGCACAGGTGACGACAACGTCCACTACCAGCACGCGGCTGCCATGATTGATCTCCTCGTTGGTGCTGGCGTTTCGCCTGACAAGATGAAGATGTTTGCTTTCACTGATAGTGACCACAGCATTGTGTACAATGGTGCTTCTGTCTGGATCTACAAGTACCTTACCGCGAGATTGTATGATGAGGTGAAGAGACAGCCCAAGGCCAAGGCATTGAGCCATCAGTGGAACAAGAGACGCATTGAGATTGTGGCTTAGATGCTGAGTCTGGTCGTTTTATAGGTGTACAGTAACATACATACTTAATCCAAGTAATTATTGACCTTTAGTCTCACTAAACTTGCACGTGAAAAATAACTTGAAAACAGGTATGGGGTTTGTAGCAAAAAGCCGCGTTGGATCCTGAGGACTCTAGTATTAACTTTTGCTATGCAAGTAACAAAACTTACGTTACTGCCAGTCAATCTTGATGGACAAAGTGGTATCGGGATACGATGATGGTTACCAGCCAGTCAACAAGAAATTGATACTTCTGGCCAACCATCTTCATTCTCTGGTACCAAGCCATGACATGTTCTCAATAATGTCTCCTAGAGAGCGTATAGTTCAAAACCGGCATTTAAATCAAACCAAGCAATTTTCTAATAATTGAATTCTCATGGCTTCTGATTTTGAGGTTGCTCCTGAGTTATGGTAATCCAGGAAACTAACAGCATACGCTAGTAATGTGTTAAGAGAGACAATTCTACTAATAATATCTATTTAATATTATTGGATGTCACTGCTTCGTCAATGAGCTGAATTGACATCAAATTAGCATGACTCGAATGCTAAGCGCGAAGGATCACCCCACGAATCGTAGCGTCATCCGATGTCGCAAGTAAGATGATGGACAGGAACACAATTTTCCCGGCGAAAATGACGCATTTTAGTTTAAGGATGTTGGCCAATCGGTTCACAACCACGATTAAGTAACCGACACTTGCATGATTTCAGTCTTGATGTACGGTCACAAACCGGAAAAGCTTTACCTGACCCAATACTAAATGGAACCCGAAAGGAAACCAGTTGCCGATGACCTTGACAGTCGTGGCACGTACTCAAGGAGCGGAAACAATTCCTGCAGCGATTCCATGATGGTGTCCAGACCCTTCTGACTGCTTGCTGTGGGCGCACATCATCGGGTTACCATCCAGATCTGAACCACATCGCCGGGACATGCTCAGGGGTCAATCACATGTGTCTTCCCTGCAGCAACATCTGTGTGTTATAGACCTGCATTAATAGAGAACGCCACTCGACGTCTGATGTGCCTAGAAGAGGCAGTTCGCCGACAAGCCACAAAGAGTCAGCCCCCTTTCTTTGACAGGATGCAAAAAATTGCTTATCGTTAGTGCCTGGGAGTTATCGCATCGAGTTTGACCAATAATCACAAGTTTTGTTCATTCTCAGTAGAGAGAAACGTAATAGTGGATCAAGCCTTATTTGGTCCCCTGATTTCTGCCCTGTCAGTTCCGACGTCGCAGTGGTCAAGTTTTGCATGATCTTCAGCCATAACAGTAGTCTAGAAGCACGGTCTGTTCTCCAATGATCACCGTCTGTACTCCATAGTGAATACGGGTAAACGAATCCTTGTATTCGTTATCTCTCCAAAAAGGAATCTCGTCCGCAAGTCTAGACTAAGCGAGCGTTTCGGTTGTGCATTGTGGCTTTAGGTCTAGCCATCTACTCTCTAGCGGACGGTAACCTGGGCGAAGCAACTCTTTGACACCTCAGTTAGCGTCTGTCTTACAGAAACTAGTAAACTCAAAACCTCCAAATCATTTGCTTGTTGGCCAGGATCGTAGAAGCATCAGGGGAAAAAAGTGAGGTTCCGATATTAGACCGACTTGACTGGGCTGATTTGGTATCCCAGTTTTCCACGTGTTGACCATGCAGGTCAGTCCATTACTAAAGATCTAAGGAGACACTTAATGCAGCTGTACCCCTGGCTTGCATACGCTGATCACACCACATTCGTTTTCCGTTCTTTTCTTTTTCTTGTCTACCGTTTTCATGACCTATTGCGTTTGTTTTTGTAAAGGCCTTTCGTTGGGACCAAGACATCATCGTAGCCATGGCCAAACTCGATACTGAGATGTGGGTATGGTACGCCCTGACACTCATTGTGGTCATTTTCAGAATGTAGGTTTAGTATTGGTCTTGTGATGTCAGTTGCTGATCCTTTGCAGGACTTCTCGTCGGATGTTGCTGGGATCATTCAAAGGAATGTTGGCAGATGATTACCTCATGACTCTGACAATGGTTAGTTGGAGCCTCTCTTGATACGGGAATAGGCACTAATCATGTCAGATCACATATACAGCCCTCCTTGCAGTGGTCAGCGTCCTCGGCCATACACCAACCAATCTCATCGACCCAGCCCTCAACTTGAAACTCACTCCCGAAGACATCAAGATACGCGAATACGGATCGAAATTGGTTCTCGTTACCGAACATATGCAGATGATTACCATCTGGGGCGTCAAGGGATGTTTATTGTTCATGTACAGTCGACTTACGTAAGTTGCTATCCATTGGGATGTGTGATGGCACAGCTAATTGTTGCAGGCTGAGTTTGAAACAAAACTTCTTGGTCAAGGTCGTAGCTGGATATGTGGTCGTTGGATTTGTTGTTATGCAAATCCTGTGGTTCACTGCCTGGTGTCGACCTTTCAACCATTACTGGCAGGTTCCTCCAGACGACTGTAAGATTTCCCAAGGCTGAATGTCTGAGATCATCTGACTGATATTATAATAGTAAACTGCTCAGCTGAAACGAACCATATGATCACCAACGCTGTCATCAACATCTCTTCAGACATAATGATCATTATCCTTCCTATGCCGGTGTTTCTTCAGTCTCAACTGCCGCTCAAACGGAAGATTATTCTCTGTGGTATCTTTGCGCTGGGTATATTCACTGTAAGACCTATATCTTCATGATTTATTACCCAGACCTTCTAACACCCTGCAGATCCTGGCAGCAACCATGTCCAAAATATACAGTCTTGGTGACCCCTACGGCACAGAATGGTCATATTGGTACATCCGCGAAGTCTCAACCGCCGTTATAGCCGCCAATCTCCCTCTAACCTGGACCCTCCTCCAACGCGTCTTCCGTCTCGGCTCTTTCAGCGCACGCTACGGTTACGGCAAATCATCCAACCAGCGCACTGGCGAAGGAGCGTCGCGCTTCCGCTCCGCGTACGGAAATCTCAGCAGCATGGACCGACGACCCAAGCGTCCTACGTACGTTGAACCTGGTATGAGTTTGAATGATAGCCAGGAGGAGATCAACGGGAAGGATATACCTTTGAAGATTTACCAGAAGAATGAGGTTACGGTTAATATCACTACGGAGGAGGCCAAGTCGGATCAGAGGGCGCCGTCACCACCTGGCCAGCCGGGATTCTTGAAAGAGGCTATTTCGCATACAAGTACAGAGGGTGATAGATCGGCGAATGAGATGGAACTTGGAGTTGTTACCAAGGTCTACCATGGAGTTTGATGAGTCCAGTTATTTCTCAATAGAGCATAGATGGTTTACAAAAACCAAAAATTAGATCTAATACAGGAACCGAATATTCAAATTTGCTTGTCTTTCGTCTCGGTGAGAAAAACCCAAATACCGCCAAACTTATTGATATTGAGGTGGGTTCAACTGCCATACCATGATGAAGTACTTAAATTGTTGTGACTTTGGGCTTTGATTCGACCGTGTTATGACCTGACCGACTAATCATCNNAAAAAAAAAAAAAAAAGAATTGATTGTCTGTCTGAATCAAACGTGCTTTTCCATCTTGATAACCGTTAAATGCGACTTGAAGTCCTCCTCTTGTCGCGACTTGCCATGCTCATTCTAATTGGTTAGTTTGAAATGAAGTCTCTAACGGGTGCCTTAAAATAGTGGATTCGGCCGTAACAGGAAACGGCCGAGTCCCCTGAACTAACTAACATTCATTTTACTACCAACCAACTTTTCTCACAACTTAAACTTCAACGTCCTCTGACCGCTCTATTCCCTGAGCATATTCAGCTTCAACCGGAACTCTTGGGTGACTCAGAGAACCAGTCCAGAATTGTGAAGCAGAAATACTGTACTCTATTTTGTGCCGCTGTATGATAACGCCTCCCGCTCACCGTTCATCATGTCCGACTATGCTGAGCGAATGCTTCGGGCTGATATGGCCCTGACCGAGAACGGTACGCCCTTTCATCAGTACTTTAACGAGGCCGGTAGACTTCGTGGCAATAGACGCCAGGCCGATAACCCAACCGACGTCAACCATCTCATCTTGACTAAGCCCGGCCCTCGTCAGCAACACAGACTTTGGATAATGGACCGCATCATGGAGCCTCAGACAATCGCGCATTTTGTCGAATTTCTTGCGAACGGTCAACTTCCTGATGGTGTCCGGACGACTCACACCCTTATAACTTCCGAAGAGGCCAGAAATATGAGTAACCCATTCCCTGACTGGGCACCTGCTCCCTTTAACCTCCAGAGAAGATCAACTATGGACGGGCTCGTTACTCGCATTGGCTCATTCGAAGACTCAGCGCGCCTTTGGCCGATAGCTAAGGAGCTCCATGCCATGAAGTCAAGGATCTGGGAGGGCCTACCGCCTCTCTCTGAGCGACGATGGGCGGAATTGGAGCTTGACGACCCAAAAAACTTCAAAACTGCTTGTCAGTATTTCATTGCTGTCATTAATGTTTTCGCCTACCTCAATAACCCACGTACCAAGCATGCTTTGCGCACCACCTACAATTTGATGTGGGATCATCTCAAAGTCTACGAACGAGCTGTCAACGCTAAGCGCAAGGTGGACGCTGAGGGTAGTCCATATAATGAGGTCCCCGTGACCGACCTGTGGTACCAGTACATCAGAGCTCATTATGATTCTATGTGCAAGAAGGCTCACCAGTGGGTGATCGAGCATATTGAGCGAATTCGAGAGCCAATAGTCCTTGCGCTGGGTAGCCATCAGCCTCCCCCATCGGATTCTATTGATGCCAAGCAGCGGGAGCTGACAGACAAGATTCACGATCTAGCCGTAAACACAGCTGAGGCCGATTACATCATATTCATGCCTACGGATGGCTATAAAGGCGACAGCCTCTCTGCTCAAGAGCGAAAGCCGCTGCCAGCAGATCGCAGGGGAGGCTTCCGTGAGGAGCCGATCTCGTGGTCGGCCAATATCCACTGGCGAGCACAAGATTACAAAGCACGAGTTCGTTTTCTAGACAGAAAAGAGATGTACAACCATTTGCAGCGAGAAGGTCTCTATCTCACGGAAGCGCTTCTGAATAATGCTGAACGCCTAGTCATAACAAGCATCAGCCAGATTGATGGGCAGGAAATGGCCCGAAATGAACTTAGAGGCTTATCCGAGCCTTCCACTTTAGATCGCTGGATCGAATACGCTCGGCAACCAGGGCAAAGCGTGAAAGGATTCGTCGCCTATCGGTTGTGTTGGGAGTACGATGACGACAAGTGGGCAAAATTTAAGAGACGGTTTGAAGCTGATATAGCGGATTGGGGACGGGGAAAAGAGGGAATCGATGATGTTCTTCGAGCTTGCAAGATCCACTGGGTTGATGCCGAGAAGGATATTGGGGATGGCAATGTCGAGGGTGCTAAGAAGTAAGTCACCAATACAGTATCCGGTTCACGAACTAATATGAGAGCAGGCACTTCAAGGACGCCGTTTTCGATGTCCCAGTTCACCGTCGAGTCTTCCTAGCCATCGACAAAGCCACCATGAAATCATATCTAGAACCAGCCCCGCCCAAAGCCAAATTCGTCCTCGCCGTGGATGCAAAGTTTGACGGTGAAGATGCAACTCCGGAATCACCCGGGTACAAAGGGACCATGCGCATACTAGGCAGTCTCCTATGGGATGAATTAGGTGCAATGCTAACCACGCAGGGAGCATTCATCCGAGACTTGTGGCCCTTTGCGATGAGCGACGCTGAAAACGTTTATAGGGGTCCTAAGTTGGATATGGTGTTGAAGTTCCCGACTTATGAGGAGACTGTAGCTTGGGAACTTGCCAGTGCTATGGTGCCTCTGATGATCGATTCGGCAAGGGATGCGCGAGATAGTCAAAATGGCTCAAGATGAGACATGGCTTGACCTGCACATAGATGTATACAACCAAAACCAGCAGACCTGATGGAGCTTTACAGTTAAGCTTTGGTTGCCTCAATGATGGAGTAAAAGCGGCTATGCGATACTGTCTGGTTATAGATGATCGCAGATTCAAAAAGAAACGAATTGAGATCAATGATGGATTAAATAATAGTCTAGAAATTAATGCCGCTAAATGCCAAATCTATAATACTCTATACAAGAAAGACAAACAAACTCTATGCAGATGCCCCAATGCATTTAAGCCTTGGGCTGGATGGACTGAGGGTTGCGGAACAAGTTCTTCGGGTCGTACTTGGCCTTGACCGACTCCAGCTTTGCAACATTGCTTCCCCAGTACATCTCCGTGGCCCGATCACCCTTGATCTGCGAATCGGGATAGTTGACGTACATGCCCCAGGTGCCTTCCTTCAGGGAGTTAGAAATGCTCTGTCTCAAGCCCTTAATGAGACCGAAGCCGTCTGAGGGGTACTTTGCGGTCTGCGCAACGCTGTCGTAGAACTGGAAGAGGAGCAGTGTGTCGCGGTGCACGTAGGCGGTATCGCTGGGCTTGGGCTTGGAGACGGCAGAGTATTTACCGCCTGTGATGTCCATCTGTAGCCACCATGAGTGGCTGCTGCTTTGGCCAGTTGTGGAGACGTAGTTGACGAAGGACTTGAATTGGTCGAGAGTCAATTCTGGGGCTGCGAGACTGCTGGCGTAGAAGTTGTCGTGCTGAGATGGGTTAGTCATATATCTCGTTGAGTTTCGAGTCGGGTGACTTACTGCATCATATGAAGCACTAGTAGGGTTAACGTTGACACCCGCACCAGCAAAGTGAGTAACGAGCTCGATCCAGTTCACAGTCGTGGCGGTGACCTGAGCATTAAGCTTCTGAAGCAAAGGCTGCAACTCCTTGCGTAGGGACGCTTCATCACCGATATAAGCACCATCAACACTATAGCCGTTCTTGGAAACTGCCATCTGCATAGTGATTTCTGCAGGCATGTTCTTTCCAAACTCTTGAAAGTCATACATTCCTTGAGGTGCCGAGCTCTTGTCAAAGTTGAGACCGATGTCAAAGTATGTAATCGTCTCAGGCGCGGCGAAGGTCTGGAATTCGAGCTCGACGACAACACCGAATGATGCGCCGGCGCCGCGGACGGCCCAGAATAGATCGGAGTTTTCGGTCTTGGAGCAGTGGACGACTTTGCCGGTGGGAAGGACGACAGTCGCGCCGGTCATGAGATCGAGGGTGAGGCCGTGTTTGCGGGCGACCATACCGTAGCCGCCGTGCAGAGCGTGACCACCAATACCAACTCTGCAAACTGTTAGTGACGATTACCAATGCTGCCAAGTACTGGACTTACCCAGGGCATGTTCCATGAGAAAGAGCTCTCTTGCCCTGATTCCAAAGCTCGGTCGCAACATGTCCAAGTCTAGCACCAGGCTGGATCTTTGCCGTGCCATCCTTGGCCAGCTTGACACTGTACAATCTATCCAACTCAATCATCAAATGGCCATCTTCGCCACCAAATCCGAGAGAGGTATAGCTGTGTCCACCGCTCTTGGCATTAACAGCAACACCATGCTTAGCGCCACATTCAACAGCCGCAGAGACTTGAGCTACTGTTGTAGGGACTGCAATGGCAGCTGGCTCGAATTGAAGACGGAGGTTGTAGGCTGTGCCGTCTTCTTTCCATGTTTGAGAGCCTTGAGTGTCGATGGGGACTTTGGCTTGTGTAAGACAGCTGTTGACAGCTTCGCGCTTTGTCGGGACTGCGGAGGTCTGGGCAACGAGGCCAACTAGTAGACAGGTGAAAGTATTAATATGCATGTTTAATGTATAAGAAAGAATGAAGTGAAGAATGTTGATGGAATGAAGATGGAAAGGAGATGAAGACAGTTATTTAATCTAAAGCCTTGTTGCCGTAATTATCACTGGGGTCAACTCCACAGATCGGCACGTTACGAGATCTGAGCCGCCCTTGAATTGTGGGATACGAGCTACTGCTACATACTGTTACTGCTACTGCTACCGTCACGACGTTGCGGCTCTAGCGTCTTCGCCTTGACCGAGCGAGTGCGAGAGATTGTCCATCCAGAATGGTAATTAAATCAACGCTATTCAAACTCAATTGATCAGAAAAGGAAACAGAATGCAACGTTAAGACTATGCTAAAAAAGAAACTAAAGTCGGTAGCGTTGCAAATTCTCCTCGTGATGACAAGCCTCCATGTGCCGGAGTACCGATATTAGCTTTGGGCTATAATTAGCTGGGCTATGAACGTGATGTCATTCAGTGGGATTGTTTTATGGGGTTAGTGAGGCTGCACCTGAGGAATGGTGGCTTGATACACTGTAGCTTGGACGATTTGATTGGATAGGGTTCGATAACTCGCTAAAGTTCAGGGTATCCTGGAGAAAAACAGCGCTGTTCCGATGTTATGCGTTTGTTTGTAGGGGTTTCCAGGTCTAAGCATCGATGTGGTCAATAGTGCACCCAATTTTGATGCCCAATGACCTTGTTGCATAAATTAAATCCCTTCAACAATTTGCATTTTTAAGCTATCAACCTGCACCACCCCGCAGGAAGTTCCTCTCATTTTTCCAAGGTACTCAAATCCAACTCCTCCTGGACATGCGTGCATGCCATGGCCGAATCCGAGATGATTGGGGCTTGTGTTTACAAGATATGACATCTGATCTTTGCCTGAATCCTTGGAAAGAAAGCGATATGGATCGAATATTTTGGGGTCGGCGTAGTTTTCATCGCTCCACATGTGTGTGGCTGTCACGGCGGCCTTGTTACCTTTTTTGACCGTCGTTCCATTGAAAACCGTGACATCTTCAAAAGCGAGTCTCCTCCAACCTGTTACAAATACATTAGTTTCTATATGATGCTGACCTTCTGATGTGTTCATCTTTGAAAATTGGCTTCATTTGCTGTGTCTCTTTCAAAAAGCTATCCATAATCTCAAGATCAACCAACGCACTCTTCTTCAGCCCTTGAACCGACAGAACACGAACTATCCCCTCGCGCAGAACAGTGAACATCTCATACGTAGCAATGTTGATCATCGTCTGAGAAAGTAGGTCAGTAGTCGTATGAATAGTAGCCAGCATCAGTGCAATCTGGCAATCAGCAGGTGGAAGCGCCGAACCACTCTGCGCAAGCCACTCAATCGCGTCATCAAAGGGAGACTTCTCCCCTCGAGCAAGCGCTTCAGCCTTAATCTGCTGGCGACGCCCAATATGATGTCCGAGTTCCTTTCGGGCAGCGATCAACGCTCGTCGGACTTCGCGACATTGAGGGGGGACCCAGTGGATGTAAGGGCGCAGCCATCTAGGAATGACGCAGAGAATCATCATGGCTTCAAACGTCTTTCTGGTGTAGTATGCGCAGGCATTGTTCCAGCCTTCGTCTCGGCAGAGTTCTTCGCCCATAAAGACTCTTGAGGACATACGAGAAACGATCGTTGAGATGTGTTCGTTCAGATTGAGAGTAACCGCTGATGTCAAAGCACATCTGAATAATGTATTGATATCTACCAAGTGCTCATCTTTCTCAATGTTCTCTAATCTAGTGTTTTGGCGCCGACCTTTGATGACAGAGATGACCTAGGCCTGTGATATGAAAAGCTAGACTTCATCAGAATGAAGACACCACATCCATCCTTCACCATCTGATCGCTGTCCAATGTTGTGTTCGATGCACATTCATCATACTGCAGCACCCAATACGCCAACAACAACCAGTGCAGCAACAAGCGAAACCATCACACGAGAGGCCGAGGAGTCCTCAACCTTTTCGGGCGCATCGCCATCTTTCTTTCCATCATCTTTCTTGTCCTTCTCACCGCTCTCGCTCTCAGAAGCAGTCCCTGTAATCTTAGCTCTGAGGGTACTGCACGCGTCAGGCCCAACAGGAACAAGATCGGTGATATAAGGCTCATCACTACAAGATTCCCACAGGATTCGATATTCGGAAACATGTTGAGCCTGCCAGCTTGTCCACTCCGAAGCCCACTCCGAAAACTCCTCCGCGGAGGATCCGGTGATGGCGGGAAGTTTGCATGGATCAGCGGTGTTGTAGAGGCTTCCGAGGGCGAATGATACACCTAGTTCTGACATATCCATGGGTGGTGCTGGTGCGCCTGTGATGGGGAGGGAGTCTTTGAGGGACCAGCATGCTGGTAATGTCAGGGATGGACGGGTAAAGCTCGTAGTAGTTGGAGCAGACGTTGGGGTTGGGGTTGGAGTTTGAGCCGCTGCATATGAAGACGCGAAGGTCGAGAGAACAACAAATCTTAAGATAGTCATGGTAGCGTTGGTAACTAGAAAGCTCGGTGTTGGGGTGGGAGAAATGTGAAAGAATGTAGTTGAGAACATCATCAGAGCTAGGTATATATAAGATTGACCATCTGCAGTAAGCGGAGGCCTCTGACCAATAATTTGCAATCGAAGGATTTTGTGATTATGGTGGAATTTACATTGTTCCTTGGTCTCTAACTCGGGCGCAGCATTATCGTAAGTTCTATCTTACCTTATATGCTGGTCGGATCCCCTGTCGCTTACTACACTAGGGTCTAATAGGTAGGTACATATGATCTTCATGCACCTATGATTTGTTCTAATAGCTATGAAATATGAGTTTGTTACAGTCCTGGCTGCCATTAAAAACAAAGATGCTTCACAGTTAGTTTATTATGCACATAAACTTCATAGTATTATTGAGAAACAAGCGATTGTGGGTTAAATGAATTGGTTATCAGAACTCAGAATAGGCCAGCGAGTAACAGTACACAGCCCTGAAATATCCTTGCCAATCTCCCCTTGCAACTCCACCATACAGTTCTCACATGTATCCAATCAGGACAGCCATAGCTTACTTGGTCTGAACATAGATGGAAGAAGAACCGCTGCTCTGGTAACCCTCAGTAGCCAGGATCTGGTAGTAGTGGTTACCAAGGGGCATGCCAGCTTGAGCCCAAGCGTTGAAGTGAGCCTGCATGTTGACGGAACCGCTGGTGCGCTTGTTGCGGCGGATGGACCAGTACTGGTTGAAGGTCTGGGTGCCATCGATAGAAGGCTGCTGGTAGCGGGTGGTCTGGTAGATATCGTAGGTGTCACCATCGGTGTAAACGGTTCCCTTCTTCTGAGCATTCTGTCCGGGGTTGTAAGTGCCGTAGCTCTCGATGACCTGTAGGATAGTTAGTAAGTAATTAACCTTTGATGTCACCTGATAACTTACGTAGTACTCGACGAGAGGGCTGCGAGTCCAACCGTAGACAGCAAGGTAACCGTTGCCCTGGGGGCTGAAAGAGCCGCCGTAGTTGATGGTTCTGCGTAGTGTAAGCGAAAGGGTCCATCTTATCATCCGGGAGAAGCTTACCGGCCAGTACCAGGGTTCCATCCCTTGCCACCAACAAAGTTACCGGTGTTGCGCCAGTCGACCTGGTAGTGGCTGCCCTCGCCCATGCGGTACTGGACGTAACCACCACCATCAGACCACCAAGAGTAGAAGTAGCCGTTGTGGTAGCCTTCACTGTTACCAGTGACTTGGCGAGTCTCAAGGACAGAAGTAGCGTTGCCATCGTCACGCTCCTCGATGAAGTCAAAGGGGCGAGCAAGAGCCCCAGTGAGAGCCGAGGCGGCAACGAGGAGGGATTTGAAGGAGACCATGGTGATGAGAGTGTGGTACTTGATGTCCGAGAAGCAGGCTGTTGATTGTTCAAAGAGGGCTGACCTGGAGAAGAAAAGTATCATCAGTTGGCGAGCGAACTGGTCTTATATATACTCATGAGCGATGAGTTTTGCATTAAAACCAAGATATTGCCAAGCATGTTAGTGGTTAATTCCGAACAAGTTCCCATCTCTTGGTCTTCGGAGACTAACTCCTTTCCAGGCTAATACAAACAAAAGCAAATTTAGACTCATCTTGGATGTTTCTGCCCCTCCTTCCCCACCATCTCCACATCCTCGTGGCAACACTTTATCCCATGGGGAGCCAAGACGGTAAAGCTTTCTCTTGATCGGTCATGAGGGGATCAAGACTTACCCAGACCAGCAATTCTGTGATGCGATTGGCCATGCCGGAAAAGAAGTGACATGTATAGATCACAGACTAAACTTTGCCCTACAGAGTTGGAGTAACCACACCTTTTTCACATTCTGGCTAAATCAAATGCATTGATTCCTTTCGTCCGTTTGGGGAGGATGTAACTTGGCATACAGCTTGTTTGCTACAAAGGGTAGGAGGCAGATGGAATGGCATGGCGAGTGGTACAACTCACTTGTCAATATTACTACCATGCGGCATAAAGCCGTAGCCAGTTCATTTCCACTGCCAAGGTAAGAAAAGGAAAGGTGGGACAACCGACATCGAAGCGATGAGCTGTACCCCATGCATATCTTCCTAGTGTTCATCTCATCCCGATGGCCACTACCGAGGGATCCCTTGCCATCGGGGTATATTTCCCGAACTGTTATTGACATTTATCACAGGGGTCTCAGAACTTGGCCGACGGCAGCATTGAAAACATGAGTTTGCTTTTTACTGACGAGTGATCTCACTGCTTCTGATGTTTACGCCGTTAAGTTCATCTGTTATGTCGATCAGCAGATTAAGCTCAATAAGTGGTATCGAGCAATGTAACTAGACATAGATAAACGGGCGATTTAAAGATCACTGGGACTTTACCGATCCGAATGGGTTTAATCCGGCTGGTTGCCGACATGTCTAGCCTGATTGAGGAAGATGGAACATGATGCCCCGGATTACAGCATGAGGATCCTTGCAACTTGGATTTCGGCTAAATTGCAGCATGACCAAGACTCTTTCTTATTTAGCCTCGGGTAGTTTTATCCTTATTGAGCTTGTACAACGATTAATTCAACGACATTTGGAGAATTCGTAAACAATCACAAACATGCGGCTGTCAAGGTGGGATTGCCAGGAACAAGACTTCCTGAGACAACCGAAAGGTAGTTTAGCATAAGCTCAATTTGACATTTCATGGTTAAAGTCAAGTACGTAAGTGAGGGGCCGGATCAAAAGGTGAATGTGAATGTGTACAAGGATAGTCCTTGTCGGAGTCAATATCTTGTTATCCTGATATCATGTACTTGAACATCATCCACAGTAGGCAGAGCCCACCCTCAAAGTTGCTAGCAATATTGTGGAGAGTTCTTCTTTTGTATGATGACCAAAAATTACCGAGTTTTACGTGATTAACCTCTTCGCCGTAATGTAACAGCTCTCTTCCAGCAGCATGTTCGGCGAGGGTGGTTCGATGCACACCGAAAGATGTGTAACACAGTTGAGGCCCGTCGGCCTACCCTAGGTCTGTCTTTGTCTATAGATTCGATTTAACCGAGTCGTAAACTCTATTATCGAGGATGGGTGGCTGTCTTTCTTGCTACAAATCAGATGTTGCCTGTCCAATGTTTCAAGGATCATTGACAGGCCACAATCGGTAAATTGACAGTTAGCTTGGCATTCCAAAGTCTCGCTGCGGTGAATTCGTCCCAGTCTTCTCCACAACTCGAATAGGGATAGTCAGTAAGACGAACAAGTCGGTAGATTGTGAGGCATGATGTTGAGTATCAATGTGTAAGCCCCATCGAGACCTCATTAGACACTGGCCTGATTTGGCACAAACCATCCTTAACCACCGGCAAAGCAAAGAGAAATATGGAAACCCTATTGCACTAACAGATAGATCCTAGATGATTCTGGGCTTTGTGTTGAAGACTTGGAATTGACAGGGTCAGCCGAGCTGGCGAAACTTGTCTACAGGGGTTGTTGTCGGGCTTTCCGCGTGGAGACGCAATATCAACATCGGGATCAAAGAAGGAATGTCCGTTCAGCTACAGAGACTTTGGTAGGATACCTCAGTAGACAATTAAGTAAACATCATTAGCTCTCTCTCATCTCTTTGGTAGTCACATCCACATCGCCAGAACTTGATGGCTTGAACAACTTTACTTCACTACTGTCTCTACGAGACCCATGAACCAGGAATCGGATCGATGACAGACTAAAATCAGGGGCATAAAAATACCGCGATTTGCAATTCCCATCCCTCGGCGACATAGCGGTCTTTACCCAAGAATGGCTTAGACTCTTTCACCTGAAGCAAGAACTTGATTGACCAACCAAATACCTGCCACAGGTGGGTCTGATCTAGGCATCCTTGGTCTGGCGAGTCTGTGATAGTATAGGGTAGCTTTTACATCTTCAGTTTGTAACATCGTGTTGAGAGTTAATCCGATGACAAGAATCTTGGGTTGTTCTAGTATGTAACAACGTCTCTGCATGTTTCTCTGATTTATCTTTGATATGCGACACGGAATCAGCTCATTGACTGTGCTTGGTTCATGCTGGGTTGGGTCATGTGCGTTTGCAAAGATCGCACCTTGCTACAAGCCTGACTAGAGTAGCATTGCTCTTTAGAGCCATCAATGGGTTTGAGCAAACGGTGAGGTCAGCTGAGGTTATACCGTGGTCCCATCGAGTATTCACCCGTAAAAGTTGCCAAGACGGTGTAGCTAGATGACTAAGGTGAGGGAGGATAATATTGGCAAGTGGGTCCTCCCGATCTTGGTCAACAATGAAGGTAATGCTATGACGTATTTCATTCGACATCGCGACGCGACAATAACTCAGTCGCATCTAAAACAAATTCCCATGACACAATCAAAAATAAATATTCAATTCTCAATGGCCGATTTTGCAGCCCGAAGACGCGAAAACATTGAGAACAATGCACTTCTTCTCAAGGACATCAAGCCTATAATACCCAAGACTGAAAATCAATTACCAAAGGCCAAGAGCAGTAACAAAAACAATAAACGAAAAGCAGAAACACCGCGCGCCCCTACGCGACAGTCAAGGCGAATAGCAGAGGCCGTATCAAAGCCAGTATATGATGATGATAATGACGACCAAGTCAGTGTCTCCTCGTCGCGAAGAGGTGCTCCTCGTTTGAAGAGAGCCTCAAAACCTCAACAAGCTGCAGCATCAGATTCAGAAACTGAATCGAGGAAAGAGTCTTCCAAGGACGTCGAAGCGATAATAGCCGGGTGGACAGCATGGGAGCCCGAGGGTGAGGATCCTGTTCGTGATGACAACGGAACAATTCGTTTTGAGACACACCCCGATTTCCGACCGAACAAATCACCAGAAGAGATCATACGTGAAGGAAGCTTTGGTGGGTCATACTGGAGACCCTTGCGCTCCAAGCGCTTAGGCATCACGGTCCAAGATGACTGGAAAGAGCTCCCAGTCTCATGGACAGCCGGCCTAGACGTGGACACATATCTCACCAGCACCACGTACGACCCTGAGATTAACAAATACGGCGTTCAGTGCGGACAAAGCATTGAAGAATGGGAGGCAGCTGGTTGGATAGCACATGAGTACGATGTTCGTGGCTGGTTCCAGTGGTACTGTCGCTTTTGGATGGGTCGTCGTTGCGCGGATGACGAGCGTCAGATAAGTCGCTGGAAGAAATGTGTTGGAGAGACTGGACGCTGGAGGAGAATACTGCTCAAGAAATACGTGGCTCTTGGGATACGGAGTGTGTTTGCTGATGATGGAGAGGACGAGGACGCGCCTGATGTCAGTCCTGTGGTGCACCAGACATGTCACCATTGGGCATATGAGGTTCGGCAGGATGCATTAGATCGATTCTGGACTGATGGAAAATAGATTGTAGTCTGGTTTTAACTCAGTGAATCAAAGTCTTTTGAATGCGCGGTATAGACCACAGCTGTGAAATCTTGATATTTTCAGGCGGATGCCATCAACGCATCATTTTCCTCCTGGGCTCGTTTATTCAAACCGACTTTCTTCAGTTCACGTATTTGATCTCGGGCAGAAGTGTACAGAAGTGAACAGAAGTGATTGACTGATGGTCGAAGGATTGGTATGTCTACAACAATAACTCCGTCATACCTGAAGGTCCGCCCCATTGGGTCACTGTCGTGGAGTACAATGAACAACTACTCCTCAGCTTGTACTCAGGATCAGAAGGTCATAACCTCAGCTTGTCTAATAATCACTTTTCTTTTTCGCCTATATAAACTCTGGGCGCACCCCTTTGGCTAGCTACTGCTCAAAAAAGATGCGACCGCCTGAACAATTCGTTGACACAATTAAATTTACTATCGACCTCTTATATAAAAGAATAAAATGCCTGGTCCGGAGTCACCGAAGCCCGCTCAACCTCGTCCTCCCGTCCCTACTCCCCATCCTGAGCCCCCTCCACCTCGACCTATCTCGCCAGATTCTGACTAAGTTCGGGGTGGATGGTAGTGGCTGTGAGGAAAGATAATAGCGAAAATGGAGGTACATAGCTAAGGGATAGACCTAAAGTTTCATAGATGACGGAGTCTCTAAATATAGTTATTACAAAGCTTGTAGTAGTTGCGATACCCGACAGGAGAGGAGTCCATGTTTTGATTGCCTCTGTTGTGATAACAGTTTTGTAAAGGATATCCCCAAATGAATCATTGACAAAACAACACTTTCCCCCTGAACATCAACTTCCCTTGTCTCTCATAAACCGATTGTTGATCTTGTGGTATCCCTATGTAACTGCAGGTATAATAATATCGAGAAGTGTTATAACAAATCATATCTATCTTTTCCTTCCCACGAATTGGCAGTTATCTTTCTTAACATAGGTTCGAATTACAATAAGACCTATATCCCTATCATATGAGCTCGACCTTGACGTGTCGAAGTCAATATGCTGGGCCTTGGTTGAGGCCAGGGTACAGGCGACATTTTATCTCAGACCAGTGAAAATATCTTTGGTTGGATTTGATGACTAAATAGTCAAGGCAGGTCAGTATTTGTGCCCTTGATATGCTCTGGAACAATTGATACACCATGGTCTTAAATTCTGCGTTTATATACAAAGTCAGATACAGGCGAGGTGTTCAGTGTATTCTGGTTTTAGTGGACGATTATTTGAAGTTATGTCAATCGAGAGATTGCTTGAATGTGTGCTTCTAAGTTCTACCTGGTGGTACTCAAGATCCTCTCCAAAGTTCACATATTCGAGACAATTCATGCTCGACTGGACTTCCATTAAGACCTATTAACTATGTAGGCGGAAATATCCGAGACAGAGGCAGTATTCACCGCAAGCTTAGTATGTCTTGTGGTCATAGAAGCAAAAGGTCATATGCCCCGTGACGTCCATTCAGACAGCCATATGTCCGCCGTGGTCTCAAGGACATGGAGTAGCGTCTCGTATGTGACAACTGACAAGCAGACTGGCTAAGTGATGATCTTACGAACAGATAGCTCCATATGAAGTAAGAGGTAGTCAATCAGGACCAATGTAATTGCTGTTCATTCGGTAAGTGCCGGAAGTGTAACAGTAACCCCTGGGCTTAGTGGCCGCTGGGTTACGACATGCTTATATGTACTTTTGCGCCCCGCTGCTGGGCTTGAAATGCGAGGAAATACATTGGCCCATATTTGCAGGAGTGTGTAGGCAATATAATTAAATTGGCTGATGTTGAAAGCTTAACAAGCCCTGTATGTGGCTTTCGTTTTAAGCCGAAAGAATCGCCGCTGCCCTTTCGTTATACGAGCTCACCCGCATATAGTAGAATATCTACTTCGTGTTTATTTAAATTTGAAGTCCTTTTGAGGAGCAGTCTCTACTGAGCATACGAAAAAAAAAAACAAAAAACACAATGATAATCGAAGATTGTGGAGGGTGCATGTTTAGTCTCCAAGCTGTAAACATTAATACGAGTCCAAGCTGAGAACATAAATACGAGTACTTCCACATCGACCAACTTGCTTCCGACTTGACTCAATCCGCTTCAATATTGACTTCTCAGATAATACAGAAACCGTTTCTATCCAGTACACAACAACCGACATGTTCAAATATCTCCCCGTGCTCGTCTTTTCCTTTGGTAAGTTCCCAGCACCTCGGTTGTGGACATGGCCAAATAACCCTTTTTCTTCCAGTTGGTAGCGTCTTTGCCGGTGACACGAGCTATGAGGGCTATGGCAAGAGCCAATGTGTGGAGTGGTGTAACGAACACTTCCGACACCCAAGCAAATCGTGTATATATCCAGCATACAAGGGCAAAGGTCCTTGCTATGACTGCGGCCCCAAGAGCACCAGCCCTACCAAGAAGCTTTGCTATGATGGTTGTAAGGACACAGCGTCTGACAATGCCAACTGTGGCAAGTGTGGCAATTCTGTAGGATTCCCAGAAGCTGAACACTTTTGCATTGTGTTGCATTAATGACTCTGTATACTAACACGCGAAATTCCATAGTGCCCCTCGGAAACCAACTGCGTTGAAGGAAGTTGCATCTGCAGCAATTCCAAGCAACCCCAATGCCAGGGCACTTGCCCAGACTATCTTTCGGATCCGGCCAACGGTGGAGAATGCGGTAACGCTGTAAGTTTTTCCGCCCCGTAATTCTTTATGCCAGGGGCCTCGGGGGATGCTGATCAACTGATTCAGTGTAAGAAAGACACTGAGAAGTGTCAAGCTGGAAGCTGTGTTCCTATCTGCTCGACCGGTGAGACTCAGTGTGGCTCCTCATGTGTTGATACAAACACAGACCTCAAGAACTGCGGACAATGTGGTAACGCTGTAAGTTTCTCTGGCCTGGCCTAGCCTACCCTACCCTGCTTTATGTAAGAAGGCCCGGATGATGCTGACTAACTGACTTAGTGCAACGCGGATACTGAGAAATGTCAAGCTGGAAGCTGTGTTCTTAACTGTCCAGACGGCGAAACTCAGTGCGGTTCCTCGTGTGTGAATACCAACACAGACCCCAACAACTGTGGTCAATGTGGCAATGTAGTACGTCTTATCTCCTTGCCTGATCCAGTCTTCCGTCTTCACAACTAACCACATATCATGCAGTGTTCCTCAGGCCAATGCGTGAACGGCGCGTGTGTAGCACCTGGATGCACAGGTCAGACATGTGCCAACTTCTCAGCCTGTGGTCCTGGCGGCTCGTGCGTGTGCGCTTCTACATCGGGTGGACAAGGATTCTGCGTCAATGGGGACCAGCCTTGCGATGTCCTGGCTGACTGCGACACTTCTAGCAATTGTCCCAGTGGTTTCGTATGCGTTGTAGGCTCATGCTGCAACAGAAACGTTTGTGTTCAGGCCGACACTTGTACCAACAGCGCAAGCCAGGCCTCCTTTGCAAAGGTTTCGGGTGATACTGTTGGACGTCGCGCTGGTGGTAAACAGTGAAAAGAAGGGGACCTTTTATTCATGGGTCTTGACTATTTACACATAGGTATCAAACACAGATACAATGGCATGCTAAGACTGGATCAATGATGTAACACATTATCCATGCACCAGATCAGTGAATTTCGCGGCAGGCCTCTCGTGCGACAATGTTGTGATTCATTCCATTGCGTAGAATAATCAATTTCAGGTTACAGATGCATGCGGCTTTCCAAAGTTCTATCCGGCTTCCAGTTTTTCCGTGTTGGTACAACTCGCTATTATCTACAAGGGTTATGAGATTCTCAAAGGCCGTCGGATAGTTGTGTCCGAGAGCCAAGAGATATTGAACGTGTAATTGCCTTATCCTACTTGGCAGCTTCTACCCTATAACATATCCATGACGTATTAAGCACGGATTGCAGACAGTTGTGTTTCAAATTTGACAGTTGAGAATTTGTAATCCGAATTTTCCTTTCTTCCTACTCTAACTATCATCATTTTTGTTTCTCATTGTGTTCTACAACTCATACAAACAAATAGAAAAGTTATTGAACTTGTTGCTCACATTCGCGGACAATAGACTCCTCGGATTTATGGGACAGTCTCGCTTGATCTTCATGATTTGCCACCTGGTCCTTGTTCGCGTCAGTGCTTTCGATAGGAGCGGCGGATATTATCAGGAGGTAGCCCATTGCCCATAATTATGGCACCATCATCCTCGAAGACCAGACGAACTCCGCTCACGCACGTGTTCGTCTCTTGTTCCTGACGATTAAACTAAACCTGATTTTCATCAAGAGTCGGACAAATTACCAATGCACTGCGAATAGTGACCGGCATTATGATAGAGGCCTTGTTAAAGAAAGGGGCGTCAGGGGTAATTATCCCTGTCGTAGATCATTGATGCGACACCCCATGAGCGGGCATTGCATCTTTTCAGTTGGCGGATGCAACCCTATGCGGCTCATTAACCTTGTTCCGCCCCCAAAGCCGTAGTGAAGAAACTTGAGCCAAGCCACGATGGTCTCGGAAGTACGGAGAAATGCTATAGATAGCCACTCTTCTCCGATACTATTCCATTCACAGTTACGATCCCTTATGCGAGGTGGTTAATGTGACTTTGACGATGGATATGGACGGTTGAAGATTGCACCGAATGGCAACATGCTATTGAGATGTTGGTGCATAGCCAAGAAGGGGTTATCGGAACTATGCTTGGCCGCAGCTGTTATTGGTTCTGGAAGGTGTTATTTCTGGACTTTTGTGCGACTCACGTTGATACAGTTGCATCGCATATGCCTGCAATGAGTGCATTGGCAGCCTCGGTACGGACACTGCCGACGTCGAACCTGCGTTAAGGACATGGATGTCTCGGTTCAAAGTGGGAGACGGTCGGCATATCCAACAGATAAATACCCAAGACATGCCTATCACTTTCTTAACTCATCAGTCGATCTCTGACCAGTCATTCCTTCCTTAGTCCTTCTCTGACGACTTGACTAAAATCGCTTTACAGGGAAACCACTCCTTTAGTTCCCTTGTTTGTTGTTTGATCGGATCTTAATCACTTAATTCACCATGAGACAATCCTTCCTCACAGGCCTTCTGGCCGCTCCTCTTTCCGCGTACGCCGTCGCTCTGACTGGCTACGAGTACATTGTTGTCGGCTCTGGTGCCGGTGGTGGTCCTCTGGCCGCTCGCCTGGCCATGGCTGGCCACAAGACCCTTCTCATTGAGGCCGGTGATGACTACGCTACTACCAACTACACCGTCCCTGCCTACTCTGCCAACGCTTCCGAGGATCCCGAGATCTCTTGGAACTTCTTCGTCAAGCACTACGCCGACGATGAGCGACAGGCTCGTGACTTCAAGACCACCTACGACACTCCCAATGGAGAGTACACTGGTCTTAACCCTCCCGCTGATGCCAAGCTCAAGGGTACTCTGTACCCTCGTACCCAGGCTCTTGGTGGCTGCACTGCTCACAACGCTTTGATCGCTGTCTATCCCCACCAGTCTGACTTTGAGTACATTGCCGAGCTCACCGGTGATGACTCCTGGTCTGCCAAGAACATGCGAAAGTACTTCGTCGAGGCCGAGGACAACAACCACCGCCCTGCTGGTGAGGATGGTCACGGTTATGACGGCTGGTTGAGCACTGAGACTGCCCCTCTCAGCATCCCCCTCAACGACGAACAGCTCCTGAGCATCCTCAGCGGAGGTGCTGCTGCCCTTTCCGAGGTCACTGGCGAGGAGATCACCATGGATGGTCTCATCGCTGATGATGCCAACGCCAACACTCTCGCCCGTGACCAGAAGCCCGGCTTCTACCAGATCCCTCTCTCCACCAAGTCCGCCAGCCGTGTTGGACCCCGTGAGTTCATTCTCTCTGTCCGCGATGCCAAGTTCGACAATGGCACCAAGCGATACCCTCTCGATGTTCGCACCAACAGCTACGTCACCAAGGTTCTGTTCGACGAGTCTGAGAAGACTCCCCGCGCTACTGGTGTTGAGTTCCTCGACGGCAAGCACCTCTACTCCGCCAGCCCTCTCTCCACTGGTGCTGCTGGCAAGGCTGGCAACGCTACTGCTTCTCGTGAGGTTATCGTCGCCGGCGGTGTCTACAACACTCCCCAGATCCTCAAGCTCAGTGGCATCGGACCTGCTGATGAGTTGAAGAAGTTTGACATCCCCGTCGTTGTCGATCTTCCTGGTGTCGGCACCAACCTCCAGGACCACTACGAGATCAGCGTCCAGGGCAACCCTGCTGAGAACTTCACCTCTTTCGACGGCTGCACCTTCAGCCTCTTCACCGACGAGGACCCTTGCCTCGACCGCTGGAGGGCCCCTGTTGACGGTGACCACGGTATCTACTCTTCTTCCGGTCTCGCTGCCACCATGTTCTACAAGTCTTCCACTGCTGAGAAGAACAACTTTGACATCTTCGCTTTCGGTGGCCCTGTCAACTTCCGTGGTTACTTCCCCCAGTACGCCGTCAACGCCACCATCGAGCACGACTGGTTCTCATGGGCCATCCTCAAGGCTCACCCCCGCAACACTGCCGGCAAGGTCGTCCTCCGCTCCGCTGACCCTCTTGACATGCCCGAGATCACCTTCAACTACTTCGACACTGGTAACGGTGACGCCGACAAGGATCTCCAGGCCATGTACGAGGCCGTTGAGCTCGCCCGCAAGGCTTTCGCCAGCCAACCCGTCAACATCACCGAGGTTCTCCCCGGTGACCACATCAAGACCCAGAAGGATGTTGAGACTTACATCAAGGACAACACCTGGGGCCACCACGCCTCTTCCACTTGCCCCATCGGTGCCGATGACGACAAGATGGCTGTCCTTGACTCCAAGTTCCGTGTTCGCGGTGTTGCTGGTCTGCGTGTCGTTGACGCTTCCGTCTACCCTCGCATTCCCGGTACTTTCACTGCCGTCTCTACTTTCATGGTAGCTGAGAAGGCTGCTGATGTCATGTTGGCTGAGTTGGAGGAGTAAGATGTTTTCAATGCGTATGATAGATGTGATAAGGATAGCCTCATAGTATAATGTCATGATCCAATTCTGATACCCAAAAATAGTTCTTACTAGGTGATACCCATGTGACGTTTGATAAGAATATTTGACAGTGAAGTTAGCTGCTTCTGTAGCTGAGATCAAGGCCTAGAAGGATACAAGCGTTGTATTGAAATCACCTTCGTCAGGGTGCGCGACTGACCGGAGTATTGTTGAAGGTTTTGTTTACCTGCTATAAGAAATTATATTATTGGCCAAGTATATTCTAGTTTCTGTTTATCAACAATTAGGCAAACTCTAAGTTGAGGGTATAGTTCAAAGGTGTAACACCAGTGATATAGACATGACTTCCCGCCAATGTCAAGTTACCTCCATGCCAGCTGTACTGCTCACCAGCATCATTCTGAATAACCCCCATTCCGTTTCCAGGTCCGAAGGTAATCTTATCTTCACCCATCGCATACTCTCCCATTCCTTCAGCAAGGCGATAAATAGTGGTGTTATCGCTATCCACGAATTCTTCAACACCCTTGAACTTTCCACCCTCTCGGAACGTGATCTCAAAGGTGAGTTCGACGTCATCTTCTCCGGTGACTTGGAAGTTAAGATCGTAACCAGCCTTTGTAGGGATGATTTCAACTTCTGTCTTGAGACGACGCATACTGGCGGGTCGGTTTTCGAAGTCAGCCATAGCGTAGAAACGACCGTCGACGGAGCGGGAGAGTTTGTATGTGCCGTTTTGGTCACGGCGCTCGGATGGCATGGGTAGATAATAAGGGACTTCGATCTCGCTTCCAAGTTGAATGCTGCCGCTGTCGGAAACGTTGACGCCGTTGGATCGGAAATGGCCCATGCTGAAAAAGTTGGCGCTCATACGAACGGCCTCAAGAATGGCCTTGCCGTTCCATGCCTTGAACATGGTTGGGTTTGTGGAAAGACCAGAGCCCATACGGTTGTAGAACTCGGCCTTCTTTCCATCCATATACCAGTCCGAACCACCGAAAGCAGAAACGGTCAAGTTTCCGCGGCGCGCGCGTACGAGACCAGCAGACTTGTAGTGCTTCTCAAAGTCCACGAATGGGTTCTCTGACTCAGGTAGCTGTGCTGCGAGTTCGGGTCGCTCCATGAGATTGGCCAAGAAATCACCTAGCTGCTCGCCGATGAGCTTTTCGATCAGACGAGCCATGGCGGCAAAGCGACCGTTGTTGTCGAGAAGAGCAAGTTCACGAAATTGAGGGTAGAAGTTGCCAATGTTGATTGAAGGAGCCTGTTGTTGATCCTGACGACGGCTCTGAACAACTTCCATCTCTCCATTCGGCTCAGCATGTTCAATTGACAGCTCAAGGTTCATTCGAACATAGTCAATGAGTTCGGTGTAGTTGAGCTCATGAGCAACAGTCAACAAAGAAGGGTTTGACACAGCAGAGTAGTAATTGGGGCTTCGCTCAGAATAGATACCATCAGCATCGATATCAATACCTTCAGCAAGCCACTCGTCAATTCTCTCTACAAGGGTCTCATTTCCTGTGATTTGAGAAATTCGTGCCAATGCACTGCAGATCTTCCATCTGTGGTTGGGCGTGTGAATACCACCCTTGGAGAGACCTGAGCCTGCCTTGACGAGGATACCACGGATTAAATCCGCGAAAGGCTGCGATGCTTCATGGTCGTCTTTTTCGAGGATGCGCACCATGATACCGAAGTCCTCGATTAGAAAGCCCGTGTCAGGTGGGGAGTGACGGTTGCCGACGGTGTAGGTGCCATCGTCATGCTGAACCTTTTGCAGGACGTCCAGCATTTCTTTGATGTGCGGAACGAGGGTCTCATTGTGAAAGTATGTTGAGTCCGCCCATAGGAAAGGCACGACTAATTGACGGACGGCGCGAGTGAGAGATCTTGGTGAGCCGGTCAAAGAGGTGTTCTTGTTGTCGAGAACGCCTTGGACTTGTGCATCGGCGGACTTGGTGAGAAGTCTGAGACTCGTCTCATCGCGAGAGGCATTGGCGGTGGCAGCGAGGAAAGCCACACCTAAAGCCTTGACGGCGACAGTGATGCGAAGGATATGCATGTTGAGAAACCTGCAGAAAGGTAAAGTAGGATGAGCCTCAAGGTTTAAATAAATGCATCACAATTGCCAAGGCCTCGGTTCGGCGCATCGCACACCGACAACCTCGTCTACGGTAAACATCGCCAACTTTACCGGTAGTTCAGTTCAGTCCAGTCCAGTTCAACCCCCAAATTGTCCCCCATAATTTCCCCGCGGGGTAGTTCTTGTAAACACCTTCTTTATCTAGATTAGAGTCTGTGGGGCGACTGTCATTTCAACCTCGCCGATTAACAAGCTTAATATTAAGAAAACAGGTTTGGATGAGGCTAACCAGGTTCCCCGCTAACAAATGAACTTTAAGACCTGTCTTCGGTCTTCTCGCCGGATAAAGTACTAAACAATAAGACATCTCTATTCCTCTCTCGCCTTCTTCTTCTTCTTCTTCTTCTTCCCAAATGTCTCTTCCACGATCTTATTCTGCCTTATAATCTCATCCCTCGCCCCATCCCACGTACTTCTCTTGCCCGTATCAAAGTATCGAAACATATGTGCCGTCTCAACACCATTGTTCATCAAATTATACATCTTCCGATCCTTCCACCAAAATTTCCAACCAGCCAATCCCCAACCTAAATTCTCCATTCCCGTGCCAGCCTTTTCATGCATCCAAGGTTGAAATTCATATTGTTTAACCATACTTAGATCTATGCTTGGGTCGCGTGCCCAGTTCCCTGCTAACCATTCGTGATGCTCGTCAACCCATTTTTCCATTCCGCTGTAGGAGGGAAGAGAGCTTGTGCCGCGCCAGATATTGGAGATGGCCATGTTCATTACGTCGCTGAATGAGAACCCGTTGTTTTTGCCGTAGGCGGAGTAACAGAGCATGACACAGCTGTCTGCGTATTTCGGTGGGAAGACGTTCATATAGAGTCGATGGATAGCCGGGCCTTGGTAGCTGGGCGTTTTCGGAGTAGTCTTCTCGACGAACGGTGCCAGCGAAAAGTCAGCTCGATAGCCCGTAGTGAAGATGACGCTATCAACGTCATCGAGTATTGTTCCATCCTCAAATTCGACCGACTTTCCACCCGTGAACCGTTTGATACCGTGCAAGCTTGTCACGCTGCCCTCTTTGAGAAGAGGAATAATGTGCTCAATCAGTCCAGGCAAACTCAGAGTCAGATCCTTGATCTTATCAAGGCGCCACGCAGGATCAAGTTTCATGCCAGCAAAGTGAGATGTCAGCAACTTCGCAAGTGTATTTGCTAAGAACCTGTAAGCATTTGGAAAGTTTCGCGCGATCCACTGAGATATCACGCGTCGCCTCCATGATGCCAAAAGGTCCGTCGGTCGCCCTTTTCGAAAACGCTTGACAACTATTTGTCCTCTCCTGTGGGAGATGTAGACCTTTTTGGCTACGGCAGCGACTTGAGGCGCGATCTCGTCTGTTGTCGTAGACAAGCCGAGAAGCACGACCGTTTTATCTTTATACGCGTCGGGACTAATGATTTATGAGCATATTCGCCAATTGATCAGTTTGAGGGCGTACAAACCTTCGGTACTGCTGCGAGTGTATAATTTCCCCTTCATATTCCTTCTGTCCCGGAAATACCGGCATCCGCTTCGTGGTTTGATAACCGTGACAAAACGCAACTTTATCAAAATGGCGTCTATCTATCTTTCCACTTTCCACATCTTCTACCTCAACTTCCCACCCGTTATCCTCTTTGTTTCGATTTACCATTTTGACACTTGTATCGAACTTGATGTGCTTCAAAAGGCCGAAGTGCTCGGCATAGCCTTGCATGAATTCTTGGAAGTCGGATGTGCTCAAATGAACCGGGTATTCTGTCCCTAATTAGTAAATTGTCCTGTCTTTTTTGCCTAACTAACTGTCTGGTATGGGATAATCTGTGAATCCACATGTGTATTTGCTGATATTCGCTGTCGTGGTCCATAAAGCTGTCGTCCAGCCATGCTTAGCATCGTATGCCCATAATCCGCCGACTTGACTACGTCTCTCAAATAAAGTAGCATTGAAGCCGTCTTGAAGCAGCTGTTTTAGCATGGTAATACCGGTCGGACCTTGAGATATACTTGTCAGTATCGCACCAAGGATTTGAAAGGTGAAGCCTCAACACACCGGCGCCAATGACGGCGACACTGACGCGACTCATTATGGCCGTAGATAATGCTTCACACACCCTCTTGGAAATCTTGGAAATGGAAATGCTCGCATATTTATACATCATAGAACCGGCTATTCTTAATCGCCGATACTAGGGTGCGTGATCTTCATCCCTAGCTATGATTGGTGTACCGACTAAACGCCATTTTCCGGATTGGCTGAGCTGCTCTAAAATCTTACGTGAGGTAGATCCTTTGAAGGCGATAAAATGGCATAGCTTTACGTGAATAGCCGACGGGCGCATCAGAAATAATAGACTATATCAATCCCAACTAGCCAGTAGAAATAGCAATAGTCCGAGAATGGTGTGTGAATCTGGCATTATCAGCGTGTTTTTAATCCAAATCATAAATCACTGTACAGTCCAAGTCGCATGAAATGTATGTAAATACTAAGATGCCGAAAGGTATCACTCTTAGCTGCGAGTGATCAAAATGGTGGTATGACTGACTTTCTCCATCAGCAAGAAACGCGGATCCGGTGCTTCCGGTGTACGTAATTCATATCAAACGAATACCGATAGTCCACCATTATGACAGTAGTATACCCGCCTCGAATCAAACGGATCAACCTAATACTAATTCAATCACCTCACGGAACTCCGCTTCCCAGGCCGCTCTATCCACGCGTCCAATGCCTTGTCGATAAGCGACGCCATCCTTCCACTGAATCAGCAAAACATTGTAGAACTTGTAGTCCTTCCTCTCCTGCACTTTCAACTTCTCGTACTCGTCAAGACGAGACCATCCGCCGGCGTCTGAGTCGATATACCCTCTAGATATCGCAACTAACTCGCATTTGAACTTTCTACACAGGAGGAGCCATAGAATAGACCTTGTCTGGGCGCGAAGACAGCCTACCCATTTTCCTTCACTGGTGTAGAGGTCGACAACGGCGTCTTCTTCAAGTCTATGTATAGATTGGCCGTTTGTTACCGGTTTGCTGTAAAAGAAAGCTCGTTCGCTTTGGGTTCTTATCAGGAAGGACGGTTCTTTCTCAGCTCCGGTCAGGTTTTCGTCAGTCACCAGTGGAATGGGATATTTGAATCTCCGTTGTAGATCAATCGGATGGTGGAATAGACCTCCATCTCTCTGCCACCCGGAAGGAAGCTCAAGTGCCGGGTCGGTGCTGCAGTCTTTGAACTTCTCGAGATCGTTCGTTATATGTCTGTCACCTGACTCATCTTTGACGTACCATGTACACATTGACTCCGTCACTAGTCCGTCCAAAACGCCTTCTGGAGGACGTTTCCGATTCCATCGCGAATTCCACTCCTGTTGATAGGCGACGTGGAGAGGCGAATAGGTGGCCGTCCGACCCTGCTCAGACGTTGGATGTGCCATATACTCGAAGCCGCTCGCCCAGGGTGAAAGATCCACGTCGATATTCAAGTCGAGGCAAATCATCCAAGACCAACTAGGAACAGGCTTTCCGTGCAACACCGAAACCTTACATATGTTTCCAGCCGATCTCCAAAGTAGAGCAACGTCGAATGCAATCTCTGGTAAACCGAACAAGAATCCGTGGGCGAAAGACTGAGATAAAGCTGTCGTGATACCCGCAAAGGCCGGAAGAATATCACTCGAAAAGGTGAGTTGTCTCCGACTATAGCTAGTTGCCAACTGATGAAACTCTTGGAGGTCCGGCCATGGAGAGTAGCGAAACCCCCGAGCATCCGGACTATACGTCCCAAGACAACTTGTCTGATCGCGATCGGCCAGTTGCATACGCTCGTGCCATATTGCGCAGTGGCATTCCCACGTAACCTCGTTGTTATGGAAAAACAAGGATCGCTGTGAAAACACGAGTTCTTGCAATGTCCATCCTCTTTTGGTCCAAGGCGACCAAGCGACGAGCCCGTAGTGGTCCATATTAGCTCTCTCTGGCCAAACATTTTGATGCATGGAGGGTGAAACATCCTTTATTCCCCTCAGCCCTTCTCCAGCGCTGTAGGCAGCTGTGGCAACCAGTGTGAAGTAGGCGTTGCCGTATATAAAAGCCATCTGATTGATCTGTTCTTGTTTTGTCTCCAAATCATCCTGTACGATACAGAGGCGATCAATCCAGATGTAGGTCTCGCCGATATGTCGCACCAACTCTATGGCATGCCGGATCGTGGCGGGGACTTGGTCCCACATTCTCTCAAGCGCTTTCTCTTCTTGGAATGATTCGAGATTTTCCATCAAAAGTTGCAGATCATGGCCTGTCGATCTACCCCAGACGTAGCTGAGAGCAACATATCGATAGTCAGGCCGAAGAGGTACTACGCGCATCTCCGAGACATGGATAAGCCAACGTGGCAGTCCCTGTGTCTCGCCCGGCAGACGCGCTCGTTGGCAATGATCTCCATGCTTTTCGTTACAGTTTTTGATCCAAGATCTGATAATTTCGAGGTTGATCCATCTTGGCTCTGGTGGTGGTGGTGGAGGGGATTCACGCGCCCTTCTCTTTCCACGCAGGCGGCGCTGAATGCTCAAAGTTTTCCACGGCTCCCCTTCACGGGGTCTTGGAGCAGGCATAGCGAAGTCTTTTTTTTTTATCTCATGTAGAAAGAGTAACTGGAGGGTTCTTCAACGTTTTGTGGTATCCTGCTGAATGAATCGTCTTGTTTAGTGGCCGAGATAATTGGGTTGAAATGATGAGACAAAAGTAAGCACAGCCACAATCTGGTGACGCCTTCTTTCGCTGCATGCGCGCTTAGCCAGTTTGATCAACCAAGACCTTGTCTTACACGTCCATTTCTTTCGATTGCCTAAACTCGCAGAATCTTCTGGGTGGGGAAAAAAAATGCAATCCATTCAGAGTGGGCTGTGAAAAAGACAACGACAGTTAGTCCGAACGGTGACTTCAGAATTTCAAGAAGCAAGAATGTTATGCCCATGCTACCCAATTGCCAGGTGAGTAGCACGAGCACAGACGTTGTGTAATGGCTGTAGCATCTTGAGAAGCTTATGTAACGTCAAACTGCTAATTGCCAAGATGACTTTCCTAACAAATGGCTAACACTGTTTTATACAAGGAAGACTGTGCTTGGCTGGGATGAACTGGGAACTTGCAGTATGTACTTCGATTGTTAAAACTAAATTATATACACAAATGATAATAGCATGCCCGTGTCCTCTCAAATCTCGTCACATTCCTCCAATTGCGCTTCGCTTACTTAGCAAGAAGCTCCGGATCCAGAGGGGATGCCCTGGCACTTGTCAGACTTCTTGCCACCAGTAACCTTGTTGTTGGTCCAAGTCCAGTTCTTGGCATTAGCGCAAAGGATCAAGACGTTTGTACCGCTCGACTTGACCGATCCAGTGACCTTGTTGATAGTGACATCGGTGATAGGAACGCCAGTAGTAGGGATACCAGTAGGAGATCCGTTCTCATAATCCTGCTCGATGACAATACCGTACTTGGCGATGTTGGACAGAGTGATGGAATCGTACTTGATGTCGGAAACAGAACCGGTGGCTCCGGAGACGGTCTTGATGCGGACACCGTTATCGGAGTTGGAAATGGATGAGTTGAGAATACGAACGGTCTTGACAACATTGTTGGAACGTCCACCGACTGAACCGATGGAAAGACCGTGACCACCACTGCAGTTACCGCCAGTGAAGGTGATGTTGGTGCCGGAGTTGATGGCGAGACAATCATCCTGGTTCTTGACAACAGCGCCAGAGATGTAAACGCCGTTGGAAGAGCCCACATCGAAAGCATCAGTGTTGTGGCCACCTTGGGTATCGCCGAGGGAGTTATCCATGTGGACGTCGTAAACACCAAGGTTGGTGACACCGTTGATGCTGAACGCCTGGACAGGGGTGTTGATGACGTTCAACTTCTTGATGTTGGAGTCCTTGAGAGAGTGGGCGCTGAAGAACTTGGGCTTGGTCTTGCCACCGTTGCTGCCCTTAGTATCCCACCAACGCTGACCTTCGCAGTCAATGGAGTGGCCGGAGGCACCCTCGATGAGAAGGTTGTTTCCGGTGAAGGCAATCAAGGGGCCTTCCCACAAAGCATAGCCGAAAGTAGTCTTTCCTTGGAAGATGACCTATGACTTGTTGGTCGAAGGTTGAATTTTGGGAGTTGGTCAACTTACATGAGTGCCGTCCTTGAGCTTGGTGAGATCAAGAGTGGTGCCAGCGGGGACAGCGATGTTGTTCAGAATGATGGTTGAGCAGCTGCCCTTGTTCTTGATGGCAGAAGCAGCATCGGTAAAGGTGCAGCTTTGTCGAGGCTCGATGGCAGGATGAGCAAGAGCCGAAGCAACAAGGCCACTAAGAAGGACGATGGAGGAGAACATAGTGAGAAGTTTGCTGAGTATGAACAGTTGTAATGAATGAATGATTGGTAAGATCGATAGTATAGAAAAGCGGATATTACACAGGATTCTCAATGGCTTTTATGGATTCTGAAAATAGAGACACTCAACCTCACCCCCAATGTCTAGATGCCGTTCAGCCGTAATGAAGGCCCGTGTCGAAGTCCCAAACATCTAAGACCACTGGCCTTGCCCCCACAGCTATACCCATTTCCCGGGGTTAAGATGAAAACGCTAACCCCGATCTACGTAGTCTCATATTTTATTGGTGGATGATAATTTTCCTCGGTACCTGTCAAGTTTCAAGACTGGGCTGGACACTGCAAATACCGGAAGCACGGCATTCTGATGATACTCTGCGTCGCGTGAGATGAATTCTAGAAGCTCTGAGTGGTTACGATGCGATGATTGCCTTTTCGGATATAGGTCGATGTCTAGTGCTGCTTGTTTTACGCGGATGTCGTTAATGACATCGCAAAGTACCAACGAGTTGGTTATTGCGAGAAGCTTGATTTGGGGAATCTTTGGTACTGGAACTATTCCACGTATAGGGATGTTTGTTCTGGTCAACATCCATGGCCAAAAAGATGTGCGATGAACTCTGGTGGCTCGAGAATCAGCAGTGGGCTGCTCTATATGACCATTGGGTACTATTTACTGAATCAACTCTACATCGGAGACAAAATGGCGACCAACAATCTTCCGAAAATGATACTATTACAAATATAGCGATGTTTTGAAAATGATTATTTACAAGTGGAAATTGGTATTTACCCTGTAGTATAGTTCATTGTCTCAATACAGGAATGATGTACCCGAGTGGCCATGAGCTTATTGGAAAAGAAATATGTTCATCGCCGAGTATTCAAACTTCTCTTTATTCACAACAAGTTCCCATTATTGCTATGATGTTGTTGAGTAAGAAAGTCTATTCCTTTCGCCGGCAAGGTTTTGCACATTCGAGTCAAGCGCGATTCCCCCTCCAATCCCGTGACACACGAGAAGCCTGAGACGAAATGTCAGTAGTTAGTGACACAAACACAACACAGCTATAATCTGAAAATAGTGATTTGAGGATTAGTGTATTAATCATATTTCCATACAGGCCTATTAAATTCTTTGATGGAAAAATGTACCGTTGGATCCCCGAGAAAAGTTGAATGAATTTTCGAGACGCCGTTTCGATTATTCGAGGCAATCACGTTCGTCTTTCTGGTCACGTGAATCAACCACTACCCAAACAAACACTCAACGCGACATTGAACAAATCTGTGACGCCTGAGTGATGTTTGATAATGCTAATACTAACGTGGGTCGGTTTCATAGACACTGACGTTTTATACACCTTTGCTCCTTGCTTCGCGATAGCATAACAACGAGTATACAGTGTTCTATTGAGCCCAAACACAAACAGACACAGCCACAACAAAGCGTGACCTCGCAATATATTATTCTCTGGTCGGCCGCTGACCTTTGTAGTTATCTTGTCTTGGAAACAGCTGAAAATGAGATGAAACATGCCAGAGCCTGAAATGTGGAACGACTGAAGCTTGGCATGAAGCTAGTACAATTTCATCTCGATGATCGTCCAGGCTTGAAACAATATGAAGTGGCTGTGTGTATATCATCAAATCCTTCCACCGCCATGACCGGATCATGCATGAATCGTATCAAACGAGTCCGATCCTTTAAGATCCTGATGGATGTTTTACTCTTATGCTTATTTCCCAAGTGGAGTCTTATCGCAGCTGAGATCAGCTACACGCGATGGAACAGTACGATATGCAATTAAGTTCTACTTTCATAGTTCAATTCAAAAAATGTCCACGTGGTCACAGAAATGGTGAATTCGAAGCGCTGATACTAAGTGCAAACAACGTTGGGAACTCCTTTCCATGCCAAGAGACTAGAAGCCAGGGCGCTTACGACACCCGCAAGCGCGTATTGGCCATGAGACCTGACTAGACGTTTTCTGACCCAAGATCGACAGAAATATCTCAATTCGGCTTCCAGTAAACCTTTTTCGAAGACATTCATATCCGATTTTAATGACTAGCGTATCGCTTGGCGGTTAGGCTCGTCATCGTGATAGGATGCTGTAGGATTAAACTAGGCCAGGGGTTTTGTTCAAAATCTTCGCAGGGATGTTGATCCGTTTGGCAACTCAAAACTTGGGAGTCTTGGCAGAGTCCTCCCAGTTGGTAATGTGGGCTTTGCTCGGGTCCCTTATATATAAGAATGCTCAGGTTCTCAATAATGTTTTGATCAATTCAAGCACATCTTTATTTTCTTTCTTCCTTCATTCATTTCTAGAGTACTTTTGACAAGTAACTCACTTTACATTCCTTCAACAAACAGACACTCCTTGAACACACTTCTACTTCAATTTCAACTTCAATTTCACCAATCATGTCTCGATACCTCATGCTCGGCACTGCCCTTCTGGCTTCCAACGTCGCCGCTCATGGTTACCTCAACACCTTCACCCTCGACGGCACCGACTACCAGGGTTTCAGCCGCTGGAACCCTTCACCCGATCCCAACGCTATTGGATGGAGCTTCTCTACTGAGGACGAGGGTCCGGAGATGGACCTCTCCAGCCCCAACTTCGTCTGTCGAAGCGACGCCAAGGCCCCCAAGAACTACGGCAAGATTGCCGCTGGTGGTGCAGCTTCCTTCTTCTGGACATCTGATGACAAAGATATCAACCCTAACGGCTGGGCTGAGTCGCACCGCGGTCCTGTCATCACCTACATCGCGCCTTGTAACGGCGACTGCGCTTCTGTAGACAAGACACAGCTGAAGTGGACCAAGATCGCTGAGGAGGGTCTTGTTTCTGGACCTGCTAATGCCGAGGGTGTCTGGGCTACCGATAAGCTTCGAGAGGACGGTGGTGTCAACTCTGCAACAATCCCTTCTTCTATTGCTCCTGGCAAGTACGTCATTCGTAACGAACTCATCGCCCTTCACCGCGCTCATCTATCTGAACCTGAGTTCTACATGCAGTGCGGTAACATTGAGGTTACTGGCTCTGGTGACGATGATCTGTCGAACTCTGGCGTCGTCGCTTCGCAGCTGTACAGCACTTCTGACGAGCAGTTGTTTGGGTTCTCTGTTTACGACAACCAGGGCGACAGCTGGCAGATCCCTGGCCCTGCCATGTACGGAAGTGGTCAGGCTAAGAGATCCAAGATCGCGATCAAGTTCCGTGGTTAAATTGCCTCTTGAAGTGCTTTCTTTTTAAAAATTTGAAAAGGTTTGCTGGATTCATATCACGCCTGGCGCGGAGGAACTTGTATTATTGTCGAGAATATAGACTAGAACTTTGTAAACATGAACTTATATACGATCATTATAACTTCGACGAAGATTAGCCAGACGTGCCAACGGTTTTCTCAAAAATGATCCGCCACCGTGGACCGCTGCAGAATTTTAGATCATCTTCACGTTGAATACGAAATGACAATGCGCTCCTATTCTCCTCTCCTAGAAATGGCATTTGTTCCTGGGCGCTGTCCAGCAAAAATTCGACAACTGACTTCTGGTGGCGTAAATGGTCTTCTGAAGAAAGATAAAGGTCCTTCCACAAAGTATGTACGCTTTCGCTGTTCATGTCAAGAACCGCTCCTCTCATCACCCAGTCATTTCTTTCAAGTTGCCAGAAGCAGACAAACAACGAATTTGTATCAAGGACAACTGCGGCCCAGTTTTGGTACGATCCACGAGGGCTAAAAAAGACATTGTCTTCCATGTCCCAGAGCTTCCTCGGTGTTTCCGTATTGCTAACCATCGCTATGTCTGGTGGAAGTTCGATCTTGACCGTTGCAAATCGAGTGAAAGAGGCGATGTCGGGGTTTCCTTTTTGGGATATCGACGCTTTCGCATCTAGTTGAGGCAATGTCGTGAGAAGAGTGACGTTATGAAACACGTTATCATCAGCAGACACAGAATGAAGGTGTGACGAGGTTGAAGTCCCACCTTTGCCGTCTGAGCCGCTTCTTTTGGGGACTCGCACCCTCACAAACGCATTTGGTCCCACCTTGCGCATGGGTATAGTTAAAAACCTGTCAGCTTTTCCAGGAGTCCTGTAATCTAACCCCAGACCGTAGCGATGTTTGTCACTAGAATATTTGAGTATGAATAACCGGGCCTTGAGCTTTAGGCCTTTGTTGGAGATACTGATCTCCCCCTCGTCTAGGAGCGAGTCTGCGGTGGAGTACATGCTGTGACACAAGGCAAAATAGCCCACGGACTCTGCTAGGAAACCCCAGTATTCACCCTTCGAATTCTCAGGCGGTGTCCAAGCAAGAAGACTCAAGTCATATGTTGTTTTGATGATCTCCTCCTGTAGGCGACGAAATGCTGCTTTTCCTTCTCCATATAGCATGGGCATGTGAATGTTACAGATACCCAGCAGACAGTACGCCATGTCCTCCACGCGAGTGGTCTTGCGATATGCCGCCCATGACAGTCGCTTTGCAATACATGCAGAAGAGATCGGAACATCGTGGAGTAAGATATCCTTGTCGATGTTTGAGATCCGAGACAGATCGCTTGCAAGGCTCTTTTTAGTGCCGATACAGTCCCACCAGTGATTGAAGAACATCATAGTGGCTGGGGCAATCAACTCTTGCAGCGTCCATCCGCGAGTGAACCAACGACATCCTGACAGACGATCATTCTTTTTGTCAGCTAGGTATACGTAGCATATTTTGGCCTTTTGGTACCAAAAGAACATGGAATTGATGGCCTCTGTAAGCTCGGCGCTACTGGACTTGTCGATGCAACAGGTGTCGACCCAAGCGTATTGGAGGCCATCTGCTAGCGCCAACTGGCATGTTTTCATGATCTTATCGTAGCCTGACTTTAGTCTGGCACTTTTAGTGTTGCATTCTTGGAGGGTGATCTCCTCATTATTTTCCCATGTGTGAGAAAGAATGGCGTATTGAGGAAGTTCGCCATAAAACTCTTCGAAGGAAAGGCGCTGCGTCTCGACAAGTACTCGAGCTTGAATGAGTCTCATTTTGAATAGATAGAAAGTCTAATGGCCTTAACCCCGGCCGAGAACAGTATATGTGCGGGGAAACGGTAGAGAGTGATGTGAGATATTTCCTTGTCCCGCTGACTGCGCCACGTTTATACTGGATATCAGACTGTGGCGGTGCTTCCATAAAGGATCTTTCCTGTATTGAAATAATTATAGTTATGGGTTTCCTCAACTAAGTGACTCATTTTAAGTATTATGACTACTTCAATGCTTCCACAAAACCTTACTCCAGCTTATTTTAAAGTCAGCCCTTGCAAAAGATGTAAAATGAATTGCCCGACCTCTTCCTGTACGTTTGTTTCTTCCATCAGTGCCAACTACCAGACCGACACCAGCATCAACACCTATACTGACACTGTCTCCAAACAACAAGATGGTTCTTCCTGATGGTTCCTCGTCGAAATCGACGTCGGGTCTGACCAATGAAGAAATTTTGATCGATCGCGTCAAGAAGATGTCGCTGCCGAATGATACCCCGTCAAAGTCGACGTCAGAAGAAGCCAATGAAGAAAGTCTGATCATCTTTGATCTTGACAAGACTCTTTACGATCACGACTATTCTACAAGGTATGTCACCCATCTCTCGGTCCTTCTGCAGTATCGCTGACAAGAATTTACCTCAGGTGTGCGCTCAACGCCGTTCAAGAACAACATCCTGACTTCAAGGACATGTCGGCCCAAAAGCTAATTGACACCTACAACATGTCTCTTGACAAGGCTTACAATAAATGGTTGAAGGGTGAAATCTACTGAGATGAGAAAGACGCCGTGAAGTACGACCTCTTCTATAAATCCCTCGGATTGCCGGAACCAACCGACGAGGATTACATGTCTTTCGGATGTATATACAAACCGGCATATAGAACTTGTCGAAGGGCAACTCCTGGAAGTATCGAAACTCTGACCAAGTTGCGGGATCTTGGATATCGCATCGGAATTCTTACAAACGGAGCGACCGAGCACCAAATCGACAAGGCAAAGGATATTGGCGTCTATGACCTAGTTGAACGAATCATCACCTCTGAGGAAGTGGGAGCCGCAAAACTGAGCCCATACATCTTCCAATATGCTGCCCGTCTCTTCAAGATATCTCCTGAGAATACTTACATGATCGGTGACAGTGTAGATTGCGATATCCGAGGGGCTATCTGCTCAGACTTGAAACAGGCTGTATTGTATTCGCCTTCGTCTGAAAAGCTGTCTCAAGAAGTCATGGGGCAAGACATACCTGTCATCAATCATATGAGCAAGCTTCTTGGCCTCCTGGGTCACGACTGAATGATTCGGTCCAAAGCATGGAGTTGACTAATCTATTGTTGAGGTAAAAGAATTTGCAAAATCGCACTCAAGAGCTGGAGACTTTTGTATATGTACAGAAGCTGACCGCGGAGGAATAATTTAGTTCGTTTACACCATTATGCAATGTCATCTGGGTGGCTTTGTTTTGAGACCGAGAGCTAGATAATCAATGTTCTGTGGCCTAACTCAGCAGGTTTATTGCAAACCAAGAAAATGTCATTTCTTATACTTGGCTTATATACATGTCAAATCAATTGTTGCGTTTGATGCAAGCCAGTGTGTCGACCTGTAACTAAGACCAGTCCCCTGTCTTTCTCCAGAGTTTATGGCAGTTAATTATATGGTCAGTATTGGTTGTGATTATCAGGCTCCGGAATGTGGAGAATGTCTGGAACTGATGTGGGAGAACCATCCTCACAGAGCGGCCCGACTCAATGGCCTAGCTGGCCGATATCTTAACCTTTACAATGCTAAAGGAAACGAATCGTATTTGACTAAGGCTATCACCCAATACCGGATAGCGCTCAACCACGAGCCTTCAGACACGGAAGATCATACCGAAGCAGGCCAGGCCATTATATCCAACAGTTCAGATACGCAGCAAGTTCACGATGCTGCAACAATGGCAGTGGGTCTCGTCCCAATTCTTGTTTCATGGTCCCACAAGAATTCCGATCGACAATTTGTGCTTGGAAAGATAGTCGGCTTAGCCTCCGACGCGGCAGCGGCAGCATTGCAAGTAGGGCAGTCACCCATGGCTGCCCTGAAGCTACTCGAGCAAGGACGCGGCATCATTGTTTTGTCGCTACAGGACATGCGCAGCGACATTGAAGACCTCGAAAAGCACTATCTAGACCTTGCGGAGAAATACCGCCGTTTGCAAATAGAGCTGGATCGGAGCAAAATGGACAATGATATATCCAAGGAGTTCGAAAGATCGCTCAATCGAAGACACGCTGCTGCAAAGGATTTCACCGATTTAACTGCTACAATTCGACAGCTACCAGGATATGAAACGTTCATGCTCCCACCTAGCGACGATGAGATCTGCAAAGCGTCGGAGTATGATCCAATTGTTGTGATCAACATCAGCAGGCTTCGTTGTGATTCTCTACTTGTTTCGGACAGCCAAGCCCAGGCATTGGCTCTATTAAGTTTGACCTTGGAAAAACTAGAGTACCAAATGTCAATCAGAAGTGTGGCAGATCCACAGACTCCTGAATGGCTTTGGGACACCATCACGAGTCCCGTCTTAGATGCCCTGGGCATTACTGAGGCTCCGCCTCCAGACAAATGGCCGCGTGTTTGATGAATTCTGACCGGACCACTTGTACAAATGCCCCTTCATGCCGCAGGCTACGATGGCTTGCAGTCTTCGAAGGCGGTGTTAGACAGGGTTTTGTCTTCTTATGGTATTCCATCCGCAATATCATTCGTGGCCGTCGTGATGCTATCCAGACTTCTACAATTGACCAAGCATTGTTTATCGCGATGGAGCATACGCCAGGACATGATTCTCTTCCTTTTGCTACTGAGGAAATCGATTCAGTCAGCGAAATCATACGTTCGATGAAGTTGAGGCCAATCGTGTCCGAACCGAACAAAAAGGACGTCACCCGGTATTTGCCAGAGTGCAGGATTTTCCACTTTGCAGGCCACGGTCTCGTCCATACAGATGATCTGTCGCAGAGCTGTCTGCTCTGAAGACTGGGAGGTCGACTCACTCAAAGTCTCTGACCTTTTTGATATGAACTTCTAGAAAGGAGCACCTCTCCTTGCATATCTCTCGGCATGTGGTACAGGTCAGACTAAAGACGAGGCGTTCTTTGACGATAACATGTCGGTTCGAATGGCAAAAATGACATATCACGAGCTGAGTGAATCTGGCGTATCGGAAGACTCGATCTGTCGAGGGCTTCACAAGGCTACTTGCGAACTGAGAAGAGAGTGGCTAGAGCGCCGAGAAAATGACCAGGGTTTGACAAGTTCCACAGCCACTGGGTTACAGGATATAGCGATCGAGCTTCAATTCCGCTCAACGAGAGACGCATTGTTGATAGATAGTGGAGATCAGAATCTTGGCCTAGCTTACTGGGCACCCTGCGTACACTATGGGGTATAGATACTTGACATCGGAATACTAGATTTTGCGAACCATTGAGTCTAGCTCCTTCATCGATCAGGTCTATCTTGTGTCCAAATCTCAAAGTCATCAATCCACCATTCAAACTCTTCTACCAGCCGAACATCTCGCGACGGGCTACTAGTACTGTAGAAGGCCTGCCGATCGCTCCAAATATCGGGTAGTTCCAAACCCTTTAGAGAGACATCACTAGTCTTTGTGACAAAGATCCTGAGAACATCCTTGTAGGGGCCAGGTCGTAGCTGTTCTGGCAGTTGGAGCCGGAAACAGCATTCTCTGTTACTAGAACCTGGTGCGACGCGCCGGGAAGACTCAGAGCCAGGGTACAGCTGATTGATATGATGGCCCGGACCAAAAGTCAAGACCGTGACGTAGAGTGTCTCACTACTCACGTTCTGAAAGACGAGGCGAACTTTGGTGGAAGAAAAGACTTTCTGGCCCTTGGAAAGCTCTGATGATCGGTCCTCGTCCATGAGCTTGACGGTGAATGGAGCGTTGGCTTCGGTAGCGAGGTTGCGAAGGTCGAGTATTTGTTGGTAGCGGAGCAAGTGAATGATAGCTGAGGCTGACGGTGCGATAGGTTGCTCTGACTCGTGTCCTTCGGGGCATAGCAATTCCAGCCCCGGCACTCTCTCCATGGCGCCAGAGTCATGTTGTGTGAGTTTAGAGAACAGCCAGCTAAAGTAAGTATCTTTTACTGTGGTTGCATGATGGTCTGCTCCGGATTGCTGCTTGTAGAGCTCGATTTTACCATCCGTACATTTCAATTCCACTGCTGACGTGCTGCGGTCCTCATGCGGACTTGCTGTGATAACTTCAACAGGGCCATGGACATGTTGCTCGAGCTTCCTCAAAAGCGCCTCGTTGAAGGAAATTGGTAGAGTTGGGTCGACAAGTACTCGGAAAGGCTGCTTTGTACTCAATCTGGATCGATATATCTCATCGCCCGACTTCCAGACGGACTGAGTATTGTCGGGTATCCTGATAAGCGAAGCAGTGTCCTCTACATCCTCGACGACAAGCTTGTGAGCGTCCGAGGACAGCCTGGTGTATTCTGTCCCTGGAGTCACCCCATGTATTATCCCTTCAGGGATGCGAATAGAACCGTTCTCAACTCGCACGTAAAGTGGCATCGCACAGCACGGCTCTGTCGTTCCCAAGAATTGGAGCCTGTCGTGGCCATATACCATGGGCGTTTGAGTCATACTGTTACCTTCAAACTTTCCCTTGATAGCTGCACAGACAGCGCGATAGGTCTTCAACCGAGAATCAGAATGAAGATGCGACACTAGGGCAGCTGTGAAAACCCCACAGATTTTGTTGTCAGCCTGGCGGCATTCTTGAGCCGATTGATTGGACTTGCAAGCGGCCATCAGTGTGAAGTTGTAAGGGTTTATACCCCATGAATCAGTAGGCACCGCGTTTCGCTCGACAGATGGTATATCGCCAACAGGAATGGCCAGGGCCTGCTCTTCATCCACTGGAAGATTGACTGGTGGCTTCCAGTCGTCGCCCACAGTCCGCTTCATTCCGTCCGTTCGCCAAGCTCCTCCCGAGTAGCAGCTGTCAAGACTGACGACTACTTCTACACCTTTTTGGTAAAGGCATCGGAGCCAATGATTGAGAATCCATCCACGAACTGCGGGCTGGCCCTGGCAAAAGTCCATTGGTAACAAAGATGGATCCTTGGTGTGGCCATTTGGTGGGTCGCGGGTCGTATCAAGTCTTGCACCATGGCCTGAGAAGTGGAAGAAGAATAAATCTCCTTTCTGTGCAGTTTGAGTAACCCTTTGGAAAGCGCTTTCGATATTCTGATAGGTTGGTTGTTGGTAAGACTTTGCGTTGGGCGAAGAAGATGAGATCATGATTGTCGCATCGGTAATTCCATATTTCTTGTCCAACATTGTCTGGAGATTGAGGACATCATTTTCGCACCCGCCAAGGTCATCAAGAGTCACTGCGTTGCCGTTGCTGTCTTCTCTAGTGCTAGAGTCGGCTTTGGAGTAATTGTTCACTCCAACTAGAAGGGCAATCTTATTTCCACTAGATGTCTTGACAGGCATATTGTTTGATCACGAGATGGTCAAGTCCGGCGAATAATGAGATGCTTGTATCTGTTGTTTCACAGTGAGGAGTCACTGATCACTTGGGAAGAGGAGTCGATAGCCTTATAACGTATTCAATATCACTACTGTCATTTTTCAGCCTGCTTCGGCCCTGTAAGAAAGTGGGCAACCTTGAAAATGCCTTGGTTACATCGTGGTGAGGTTGAAATTCCCAAAGATAGATTCCGACAAGCTGATTGGTGTTTTTCCTTCAAGGCTCTCAGAAGTGGCTTGCAGCCATACATGGTTGCACCGGTCAAGTGATATCCCTCCAATAGATTAACGAGGTAATCTCACTACCAAGACAACAGATATGACCGCATTGGCGTGGCGTGCTGGGCTGAAAATACCTCGCAGTCCCTGGTCGTAAACAAGGCACCTACACCGTCTGCCTGGCAGTCATTTTCTTTATTCAGGCTGGAAAACCATCAATGAGGCTCTGTTGGTGAGCCATAGCGTTTGGGCCCGTCGATCATTGTATTCTTTTCCAAGACTTCCAACTTGAAGCCGTACCATGCTATCTACCCATTGGCAAATGCAGTAGCGCATGATCTAAAGATTATATTTATTGCTTTTGATACCGTCTATGGCATTTCGCCCCCTTGTCAAAAGCCACCATCTTAAAGTATCTTTTGTTGTCTTCGGAGGGCCGATCAACCGTTGGTAATAACTATACGCCGTTCCACAGACGTATTAGAGTCAGCCAGCGAGTATATGAGCAGAAAGTGGGACATCGCAGCATAGTAGGTGACAGGAACGTTTCCCCTCGGGGCTCAGTAGCTCATGTACCAGTCTAAACTGCCATGGGACGTCTGATTGTTTTGTTGCTGGGATGGCTGATTTCTCTCACACCCTGACGCGTGCGGGGTTCCGCCAACCTCACAAATAATTTACTGGTCGATTTGAGCGCAAAAGCATCGGAGAAACCCTCCGCCGTGTCTCGCAAAGCTGCATCGGAAAGTCGTCAATCCGAGGCCGACAGGCATGTCTGTTTACGTATGGCTGAATGGTGTCATGCATGTCTTGCTCTGTGGGCGATGAGGTCATTTGCTGGGGGGGAAGGGATGACAAAACAAAAGAAAATAGTCCAGGGCAAATGCACTTTATCACACCGAAGACAAGAATTAATTGCGCCGGTGAGAAAGGATGGTGATCTAGACTGTAAGGAAGCATGACGCCGTAAGCACCATCCATCCTTAATAATGTTGTACAGAAGGCCTCAAATGAAGTCCTGACTTGTGATCCCAGCCCTAGACAGTACTCCAGCTGAAGCCAAGTAAAGATAACGCCCGTTACGCCGTTATTACTAGCTTTTTCTCTAGCTTGATCATAGACCGTTTGTTTGACTCAGGCAAAATCGCCAAGCATTCCCTTCTCATTCAGGACCAGCAAGGGACACGCATATTCCCAGCGCTAGGCACTGTACATGAAATGATGCTTAAGATCATTGCCCGTTTGCACACGATGGCTTCGGCGGTGTAAGTTGCCGTTGCACAGCATTACAAGATATCGATCGAGATTGGAATTATAAGTAGTCTGTGGCTTGCAAAGTCTGTAGAGTTCGTGTATTGAATGAAATCTGTCACTTCTCATTCAAACATGGATTCTTCCAACAAGCGAAAGCTGACAGAGCTATACCCGATCGAGAACTCTTCGAGTTCTGACACGATGGATGTTGATGAATCTACGCAGATGATATATCTAAAACTATTCCTGTTGGTTGTGTACGTACCCATCTGATCACTGTGACTGCCCGTTTGCTGTACTAATGAATCACAGAGCGCAGATGAGCAAAGAGCAAGCCACACCACAACGCATCAGCAACGGTGATGCGACACAAGTGCTCACCCATCTAGACTGTCTTAGCGTGGTAACACGCAAGGTGATCAACACTGTAGATAGTTTGGACGAAACAGTTCGGCAGATTGACGGTATCATGAAAGATAGGGCGGGGCAATTATCGAGTATCCTTTCGAGGGTGAGGATGGAGTGCGACGAGCTTATGAAGGCTTGTCAAGAGCGGGTGGATTATTTGGATGACATGTGCTGATGGGGAGGTCCGTCCACTCCAGGCGTTGAGGCCCTGTTGAGGTCCTGTAATTTTTAATTGAGCGAGTGCCAAAGTTGCGACAATGGCGCAAAGCATCTCATGATGGGGATGAAAAAATAAAAGTTCAAGTGCAGAAGTAAGGCCTGATTTCTATCTTTATTTGTTAGTCTTTCATTACCGCGTGCTGCGTCAAATACCTAGGCAACCCTGGCAACTTGAATGATCCTCCTCTAAATGCTCACTGTAGGTACTGACGGTGGTGTCGCACTGTCGGGTGACCTGAGTTTTATGTTATCTAATCAATAAGCTGATAACTACCATCAATAGACTGTCTCAGAACCTCTACTCACCATTTGGCAAGGTCGTAGGGTAAGCAGCCTGATTGTAATGGAAGTTCTGAGATCCCAAGTCCTCCGATAATAATCTCATTGTAACATGGTTTAATAATTCCTGTCGTGTTTGTTTCTTTCTGTTTCAGAAACATTATATAAGTAAATGTTTTATTGTAGATATTACCATGTTTTGTCAGTCTAATATCCCGATTTACCGTATGGGCTCACAATTTTAGTAATGACATTAACAACGGGCTGAGTAATAGAAGCAATAGAATACATAAATAGAGATTACCAAAATAGTTTTCATCCAATAAGCGCGCCTCAATGGCTCAGTGGTAGAGCGTGTCACTAGTAATGACAAGGTCCACGGTTCGATCCCGTGTTGAGGCACAACAACGCGTTAGCGTTTCTTTTTAAAACTTTTTTTATTCCAAATTCCACGAAACCTGTCAATCTTCTTATTCAACTCCTCAGAGCCCCATCTCCCAAAACAAGTCTAATCATTTGCCCCGAACGGCCCGGCTGTTTCCATGAGCCACATATCGAGATCGAATTCTTGGATATCAGGGTCTTGGAATTGGTTGTCGATCAATGTCTACCATTTAGTCAGCTTCATGTTTCACTCATTACATGGCGGTTCTCAACATACCCAGTCAGTACTATCGATCATATCCAAAGGATTCATGTAATTTTGAAGGTCTTCTTCCATGTTACTATTGGAACCGCCGTCCAAAGTCTGCCACATCTCAGAGCTTCCTGGCAACGACCTTGTGTTCAGAAACTCGTTCACACGATGGATGGTTGAGTCCAGGGCGTGAGCAATAGTACGTGCTTCCGAAGTCGTCTTCTCAGCAGTAAGCCATATGCTATGTGCAGTCTGGATCGCTGCCAGGTGACCTTGCAGCTCCTCATTGGACGCTGGGTTATAAAGAGAGTCTGCCGCCAGTTTCATAGTGACAGTCAGATCTAGACATATCACCATAGCGCCCAATGTAAAATCGCTTAGCGTCAACGAAGTTATAAGCCACTTCATGTCATACAAACGACCACCTGGCTGAGTAACCCGATGCATTTCTGCTTGTATCTCTAATAACCTTCCAGCCGCTTTGAGGCAAGCGTTTCGGGAAGCTTCAGAGCGGTTGTCGCGTCGATACATCAAATGCTGACGGTGAAGAACAACGATAGTTTTCAAATGTAAGAGAGCCAGCGTTGTTCTTGTAATTATGACACTCATATCTTCAGTGATGAAGTTTGTGAGCGGTCTATACTTGAAGCTATCTGGAATATTGTCGTAAGCTTTCCGTACTTGCGCATCGAGAGAAAAAGTGGCATCCAGAGCAGGCATAGTGGGAGACCTTGTATGTTTGAAAACATTCTTGAACTCAGCCATAATGGACGCTTTGACAATAGAGTACAGAATCGTGGTGTTTTCTGAGAGGGGTCGAGCTGCTGGTAAATCGGTGATATCAGGGTGCAATTGGTTCTCGTCCAGATTTCTAGGCAGGTCCGTATCACAACAGTCCGACGGTACCATACTAGGGAGGCCGAGTTGAAATGACATAAGTGCGTCGAGCTGGAATATACAGACCCAAACTCTGCGTCTCATCTCGCCATCAAATGGTGATAGTCCCTCATTGGGCACCCTGGAAGAATCTCGATGGTAACCTTTAGATAGAGCGAGCTGGACTACCTTTCCCATGAGGAACCAAAGGCTGGTATCGGAGGCTCTAGCGCGTAGCCAACAACCAACTAGATGAAGAAGGAAAGCCTCAACAGCATGTTCCTTAGAACCGATAAAGTCGCTCAAGAGGAGACACTGTTGCGTCTGTTTGGATAGAGTAGTGCTGCTTGGAATCGGCATAGGCGAGGTCTTCCCCATACCTGAAGCTTCGGAGACCCCAGCTGATAGACTAAGAAGGGCAAATAAGAGGGCGACCCATGTGGCGGAAGAAGACGTTGGAGCATTCCAGAATTCCTCATACTATTCAAAGAGTCAATAATTACCACAGACCGTTCTTGGTATCAAACGCATACCTCTTTCTGGAACTTTGTGGGGTGTAAGATCGCTAACGTCAAGCGTATCAGCCTGGTGCCAGTGGGTGTCAACTACCAGCGACATCAACTTACGCATCATGTTATAGTGCCATCTGAAGAACATCGATGTCAAAGTGTCACAAACCTGCCTTGGGGGCAAAGCCGCCAAGACGCTTTCCATAGAGGCGCCATCAGATAGACCGAGGTCGAAATCCGGACTTGTGTCCCCGCGCGATTGGAAAACAGGTTCTGGTGGACTGTTCTCTGCCATCGATTCAGGGCTTTCACTTGGAAGCTCTTCACGAATAGCTTTGATATCGTCCAGTATAGAAGACCAATGGCTTGAGTCAAGATGGTTTGGCAGTCCACTAGGTTCTGTGTTGCTGCCGGTCCTAGCTTTGCTACAGTTCTTAGATACGCTGGAGGGGGGGATACTGGTAGCTTCATTGGTGTTGAGAGACTGGTTATTGCCTTTTTGCCCAGCCACGGCGACCAGCAGACTTTCCAAGTGCTTGAGACGCTCGGCTACCGAGTTATTCTTTCCCACCCGTGGCTCGCTTCGATCGGCGTTAGAGGCATAAGAGCATATTTTGTTTCTCCTAGTACACGCATCACACGGTAGGCCCCGATTGCACTTCAATCTGTTCTTGTCAGATACCCTTGGGAGATCAAGAGAAAGGCTGGCCAGACTTACTTTCGTCGCCGACAAGGTTCGCAGGACCTGGGCGGGCGATTCCGTTTGTCTACTTTTTCTTCGCTGATTAGTATCCACATGTTAACACATCTAGATTAGGTCCTTTCATTTACCTGCTGAATTCATTCCTTCTATTGTGATGGTGAAACGGAGTAAGCATGTCTGATGGAAGGGAGATAAGCAAGATCCGCTGCTGACTGAGAGGGCGGACTTAATATCACCGCTCGCGCCTGATTGGTCGTTGGTGTAAGCGGCGTTATTAAACCCGCCTCGGAGATGGAGCCATCGATGCTTGATGGAGATATATAACCTTCGATAGGAAGTCGTTGAGAATGTTTTGAGAATATCATCATCAGCACAATCCATTACAATCGATTCTTTACATCCATTTTCACAAACAATCATGGTCATGTCAGTCGCCTCATCCGTCTATGGCATTAGCCATGTTATCTACTCCAACCTATTCGTTACCCTTCCATACCCCGAAACCAAGCAAGACCTCTCTGACAAAGTCATGATAGTCTCCGGTTCCAACACTGGACTGGGCTATGAATCTTGCCAACATCTCCTTCGCCTAGGCTTGGGCAAGCTCATCATGGCCGTCCGCAATCTCGATAAAGGCGAAGAGGCTCGTTCCGAGTTATTGAAGTTGACAAGAAGAGAGCCCGAGTCCATCGAGGTTTGGTTCCTCGATATGGCAAGCTATGACTCGGTGAAGAAATTTGCTGCAAGGGCGAATGCTCTACCGAGACTTGACGTTGTACTTGCAAATGCCGGCCTTGCCACTTCAGACGAGTTTTCCATGGTTGAAGATAACGAACGAACCATTACTGTCAACGTTATCTCAACCTTTCTTCTCTTCTTCCTTGTACTGCCAAAACTTCGAAAGTCTACCTACCCGGGAAAGTTCGTCATTCCCAACTCCGCAACTCACTACTGGGCTCCTTACAAAGAAATTATCCCAGACGAGAAGGCTGAGCCCATCTTTTCGCGGCTCAACGATTCTGCGAAGTCTGACATGGCGAATCGTTACTACGTCTCCAAACTCATTGTTCTGTACCTCACACGAGAGATTGCCAGTCGTCTCGATGCTTCTGAGAAGAACAGTGTGATCATCAATACGCCTAACCCTAGCTACTGCAAATCTGGATTGATGCGCGAAAAGGCAGACCAAGTCCCTCCTGACTTCCTGGCCCGGACTGCCGAGATGGGAAGTCGGGCGCTTGTTAGTGGTGTTCTCGCTGGCCGTGAGAGCAATGGGAAGTACATGACTAATAGCCAGATTCATGAGTAAGTCACTTTCGCCCAAGCTTAAGAGAATTCAGACTAACTGTATCTAGTCCCGCCTGTCATGTTACTAATAAGATGGGTGTGAAGATCCAAAGCGCTTTGTTTAAGGAGTTGCTTGAGAAGCTGGAGGTTATCGCTCCCGGCGTTACAAAGAGTCTTTGAGCATAGAACGGGGTTTTTCACTGGTTGGAAAGGGTTTGTGTCTTATTTTATTGTGTGGTTGGCCTCTAGGCTTGCGGGATTACTACTTTTGCGTAAACGGGATGCCTCGCGGGAGGCTTGGTGTTATTTTTCAACGGTGTGCATGTTTCATTTATAATTCTGTTTGAGTGTTCACAATTCTTTTTCACTTCACTATCCGCAGTGAACCCGCCCCACAATCTAGCCTCTCACTTTTCGCTCAAGCTGTCGATAAACTCCTCCACAACCCGAACCATTTGTTCTGGTGCACTGACCATAGGGCAATGACCAGTCTCCATATGTAGTACAGTCTCGTATCCTCCGGCCGCAATAAGTCCATCTTGCCACGCAGGAGGAACGCATTGATCAAGGCCTGTTCTAATATACGCCTTCGGGATGGTTAAATCTGTATCGATAAAGTCTGGCTTACACAGGAAACATGCCCAGCTTTGCTGCTTTGGGAAAGTCGGCCAAACTTCATCTTGCTTCTCAGCTGTTAAATCGCTGAAGAAGAGAGATTTGGCAGACTGTTGTAAGGTCACAATCCCGTCCTAAAGATGTAAGTTCAAGTGTTCTAGTGAGGAACCAGCGCTGCGTACTTGATATTCGTGATAGGGCATTGGAGGAGGATCTTCATCAGTGCCCATCGCATTCTTGCCACGGAGAGCGAATGCAAATCCAGCCACGTTCAGGTAGCCGATTATACCTCCCTCAAGACCTCGATCCTTCCGTTCCTTAGTCGTCTGGCCCTGAATGCTCAACATAGCTGGTATACTGCCGTAGCTGTGGCCGATTACCACGACGTTGCTTCCCTGTTCGAAGTGGCGCGCATAGGCGTCGTGGATTGCCTTCACATCAGACTCGACCGTCTGGGCTGCAAGATCTTTCCATTTAGGCGATGACACCGACTCTGTGCTGAGGTCAGCTGCACTGGGGATATTAACTACATCTACGACGTAGTCATGTCCTCGCAGCGCCTGGGCAATTGTGGCGTATGGGCTGGGGCCCAGGAAAGCACCCGGAACGAGCAAGATGGCGGGATTCGACATAGCTGTTGGGTCGTTATTGAGATGAAGAGGTCTGGAAGTTAGAATACTTGGCATGACTGCCTTTTATATAGCATTTGAGGAGACGCCATGATTCTTTGTGCTTACTGTATGCATCCGAAACCCGCGCTAGTGACCTATTAATGGACAATCCAACTGCTGTGGCATAATGCCTCTGCAGTGTCAGCTTACACAAATTCCCAGGAGGGATTTGGACTATCCCATCTAGGAAAGGTGTAGCTGGATCAACGCGCATCAAATGAATCTCAACAAGGCAAATCCCCGTGCACTGATCGGTCGCTATGGCCCTTATAATACTGATATATAATCTTGATATTGTTGTATGTACGAATCTTGGTAACTATATAGTTGAAAGAAAGTCAAGCATGGCAAAACGTGCTATCCCAGAATCGACGGGAAATCCAACGCTTGTCTCCGGAGGATCCGGATCGGGTCTGGCACGTAGCGTAGCAAACGGCTTACTGGTTTTCAAGTTAGTGGTTGTTCAAATATTTGGGGGCGTGAGATGGCTTACAGCAAGGCCGAACCACTTGAGGTCCTCATCGGGGAAGTGGTCAACACCATGGCCAATGCCGCTACCCAAGAAAGTCTGGAAGTTGTCAGTCGCGAGTCTTTCTTATCACTATGTCTTACTCACCTGAAGCTTATCGCCAAAGATCTCTCGCTTGTAAGGGCTGCGAGGGAAGTTCTGAGTTGTAGACTTGGGAGTAGAAGAGTATCCGAAGATGCCAGACCACTGCTTGATAGTCTCGTAGTAGTTCTGTTGGTTAAGAGTAGGGTCGGCGGATCCGTGGTAGATCTGCATCTTGGGTCGGGCTCCGTTGTAGCCAGGGTACATATCCTTAACGATTTGGGCCCACTGTTGTTGAGTCTTGATGGACTTGCCCTGGGAGCACTCCGAGTTCCAAGCAGCGGGCTGGTTAGCCTGGCTCTTGAAGCAGCCAGCAGGGACACCGGCATAGGCGATACCTGCGGCGAAGAGATCGGGGTAAGTGGCAGCCATAACGTTCTAGGAATGTTAGTTAGGGTCGTCATATTCATCTTGTTACAGTTTAACCTACGGTCATCATAGCGCCGGAAGATTCACCGGTAACAAAGACTCTCTTGGCGTCACCGTTGTATTCCTTAAGAACAAATTTGGCCATGTTGGCGATGGAAGTGCTGGAGCCACCGCCCTCATGGGTCAAAGTCATCTTGGAAGAGACATCCCAGCAGTTACCAGGAGTGTAAGGGGTCTGGGGGTAGATGACAATGTAGCCGTACTTCTCAGCATTGGTATGCCACTTGCCGCCCTGCATGTAACCCTGGGCAGTACCGGTGCAGTAGTGAAGAGCGACGACCACGGCAGGGTTTGGCTTCAAGTTCTTGGGAACATACAAGAACATGCGTGTTCCTGTAGGGTTGTTGCCAAAGTTGGTGACTTCCTTGAGGGTTGATCGAGGGACAACCTCAGCTCCGAGGGCGAAGCTGAAGAGGGCCGCGACCCAGAAGCTGATGATGGACGATAGCTTCATTGTTACGATAGAGAATGAAGGTAAGAATAACGCGCCAAGAAGGGTTCTGGGAATGGGAGCGGAAACACGATCTTATTTATTCTAGAATGCTGTCCCTAGTCGTAAGGGGTGGAGACGTTGCTTCAAGCAGAGCGGACTTGTAGCCTCCGCTGCCGTGTTTCCCACGGCACTGTTGTCATGAAACCGGGCACAGATCTCGTGTCTCTGTCAGGCTAGGATTCTCCACACCGCAAGCTACATAGTGAGATGTTCTTGGTGTAGTATCGGCAGCATGGTACGAATCAGGCTATTCTCTCATATGCCGGCCGGATTGGAACTTTTGCTGGGGCCATCCCCGCGAAATACCATGCAGGAAAAGTGCTTTTCTGGAGAAGACCCCATCTTCTCATTTGATCAGAGGGTAAAAGCCTGACTTTAGCCACGATCGTGGGATGTTTCAGTGGAGATCAGAGCGGCCATGAAACCTCCAGCCTTTCCACTTTGGGTGTGGAGATGAGAGGGCCCGGCTAAATTGACGCTGTAAATGCATTCCACCAATCGCAACGATGTTTATGCCAAGATCCTTAAAACAACGATTTAATTACTTGATTTTACGACCGAGTTAAAGCCATATCTGCAGTTCTCATATCCTTGGGTCAATCAGTTGTAGATCTTTGATGAGCGTAGCATTGAGTGATGGAACCTCTTAGTCGCTGTCTTCGTCCCTCTGTAAGGCTGGTGTATGGTTGACTCTGTGTCTTCAAGTAGTGTCAAAGCATTGGATGAATAATATTAGACATGACTGACTATTGACATTAATGATATATCTTCATCACTTCAAAATCTGCTACAATCGCTAACAGTGCTGAATATTTTGCCCGATACTGTTGCCGTTGCGACATTGAATACTGGCTACTTGACAAAGTTCACGGGTTTGTTCCACACATGATTTTGTTATAGGCTGCATCAGCGGGACAAGATGGCGATCTCAGGCTATCCTTCCACGTAAAATTTGGAAAGGAACAGCTTTTTGTCTTTTACCGCAACCATGGTCTATTTGAATTCCGAGACTTGAAGAACTTTTCAGTACGCTGGGCGTAAGGACATTGATCCTTTTATCAAGAAAGCTTTTACGTTAGAAACAAATTACCGTCGGTGCCTGTACCAAACCTTTTTTCGACAAAGTTATACACCATGAGGTAAGATACTGGCCATTATTAGCTCTCGCGATGACTCAACTTTTTCATTTGGCAATGCTATGCTAATGCAAACTGTCCGCTTTTTGAGAAGTTCGAAGTACTCATAGTCGGTTGCGATGGAACTAATCCAGATTTGAAGGAGAATACTTGTCATTCCCTGATAATTATATTCTTGGTGGACACAGATGTTCATATACAGGCAGTCACTCTCAGCCACTGAGGTGGCTCAATTCCTAGTGGGGCGCTTTGGTAGGTAAAGAAAAACTTGCCTGAATAATACTTCGATTATTTGTTCGAGTTTTTCATGCGTAACACTAACTCTAATCATAGAACAAGCCAATTTATCAAGTGCTTCTCACCAACTATTTACACTTTTAACTCTGCTGGAAGCATATGCCTCCCCACGAACTAGAATGAACAGAACCTTAAAAAGAATCAGCTCAAATTCAGCTGCCTACAGAGTCTATCCTCCTTTTATTTATAAAACCTTTGTCCGCTCCTCAACTTTTCGATATGTCTTCTTTTCGAATTCATCGTACCAACGCAAGCTCCCTTACTTTCAGCAAGGGGATCCAAGCTTGGAGGTAACCGATACAGCACCCTCAACTTCCAAAATATCGCAAGGACTCGACTTCATCTTCAAATCACTCCATCTAAGATCTTACGCATCGACAATGGACGTTATCACGAAGAAGCTTGGGAATGCCACGCTCAAGGTCGGCCCGACCATTGTCTGGGTGGACACCGAGGCTACTGTTTCGAAGCTCGTTGACACTCTCGATAGGCTCGAGAAAGGTCCGGCATCGATATTTATCGATCTCGAGGGTGTCAACCTCTCCCGTCATGGAACGATTTCCATCATGCAAATCTACGATGCGGTCGACAAGTGCGTATATCTTGTCGACGTCCATACTCTTGGAGCCAAATGCTTCTCCACTAAGGGTGAGGACCGTCGCACCTTGAAGCATGTCCTCGAGGACAAAACCATCGTCAAAGTGTTCTTTGACGTTCGAAACGATTCGGATGCCTTATACGCGCATTTCAAAATCGCCCTCAGTGGCATCCACGACCTTCAGCTGATGGAGGTCGCATCACGAACCTACGACAGGAGACTTCTCAATGGCCTTGCTAAGTGCATTGACAGAGACGCACCTCTCACCGATCAAGAACGGGAAAACATGCTGGAAGTCAAAGCAAAGGGCCGGGCCCTGTTCCTCCCTGAGCAAGGCGGATCTTACGAAGTCTTCAACCAGCGTCCCCTTCCCGACTCACTCAAGTTGTACTGCGTTCACGATGTCCAGGTCCTTCCAAGGCTCTACGACTACTATGATAAGAAGATGACCGGCGCTTGGCGACAGAGGGTTCTTGATGTCTCGGTGGAAAGAGTAACCATGTCGCACAGAGCCGACTTCGTTACATCCGGACGCTTTAAAGCCTTTGCACCTGCAAAATGGGTGTATGGGAATGAGTGTGAACCAGTCCGAATTAGTGGATGATATGCTACCACAGGGTCGCAAATGTAGGAGTTCTAATCTTGAGTATGCAATACGCGACTGATTCTCCACGCTACTTATAGACTGGTCAGCTGACAATATCGGTAGTCAAAGCTCCGTTTCTACACATGGGACGACGGTAGTTCTCCTCCGACTTTCCCATCCCCTTCCAGAAGCCAGGTTTCATTCATGATTAAGGACTAAAGACCCTTGTCGGGATAATTCCTGAATAGCGGGTGTTTTCAGTTTATCCATTACTCTAATTGGAGGGAAATTGATTGCCCTTGTCATGATCATACACAACTCGGCGAATTAACAGCGTTCAACCTGGTAAGGGTAGTAGTGCTACTTAAGCCAGTCAATCCCACTGACTCAAAAATGGGCAGTCTAGTTGCTCATCGCGAGACATCTCAAGATGGCGACCCTCACACGATTCTTGGTCTTTCTGACTTATTTCTTTTCGGCCGCTTTTGCCCTGCAATATCGTGGCGTCGACTGGTCTTCCGTGGCTGTCGAGGAACAAAAGGGCATCAAATACACGAACAGTGCCGGCGCAGCTCAACCTCTGGAGCAGATCCTCGCCGCAAATGGCGTCAACTCTGTCCGCCAGCGCGTCTGGGTGAACCCTTCAAATGGCGAATACAACCTCGACTACAACATCAAGCTTGCTAAACGTGCGAAGGCTGCGGGCATGAGCGTCTACTTGACACTCCACTTCAGCGACACCTGGGCTGATCCTGGACACCAGAGCATCCCAAGAGGATGGCCAACTGGTATTGATGACTTGGCTTGGAGACTCTACAACTACACTCAAGAAGTATCGAATGCTTTCCAGGCTGCTGGTGTGCCACCCGCACTCATCTCTATCGGCAACGAAATCACCGCTGGTCTCCTCTTCCCAACCGGATCTACCAAGTCGTACTACAACATTGGCCGTCTTCTGAACTCTGCTTCTTATGGCATCAAGGATTCTCGTCTGAGCCCAAAGCCCAAGATCATGATCCATCTTGACAAGGGTTGGGACTGGGGTACTCAAGAGTACTTCTACAACCAGATCCTCAACCAGAAGGGCATCACTCTCGATGCCTTCGACGCCATGGGAGTTTCCTTCTATCCTTTCTATGGATCAGGCGCCACGTTCTCTGCTCTCGAGACTTCACTCACCAACATGGCCAACCGATGGGGCAAGCAGATCTTTGTCAGCGAGCTAGACTGGCCGACTTCTTGCCCTTCCCCTGCGCAGCCTTTCCCCAGTGATATGAGAAACATTCCTTTCTCTGCCGATGGCCAGGCGCAGTTTATCAAGAAGGTTGCTAGCATTGTTAGCAAGGTCCGAGGTGGAGCGGGACTGTTTTACTGGGAGCCTGCTTGGATGAACAACCAGGCTCTTGGATCTTCCTGCCCTTCCAACACTCTGTTCTCATGGCCTGGAAAGGCTCTCTCTAGCCTTTCTGTCTTCAAGAGCATTTAAGCTTGTGTTTATCAGGCGTGATCACACAACAAGCTCAAGTACATAGTTACCCAACGGACATATATAACATGCCAAATTAAACCACTCTCAGTGCTCGGTGTTCAATCTTCCAGGTAAAATGGTTCATTCGTACTTGCTGCCAGCATTCCTCCCTGTGAAAGTTAACTCGAGGATGAGGCTGATGGTTTCTTAATCTTATTATGTCTTTTTGTATTATAAAGTTTCATATCTCCACATAGCTTACATCTTGTTCCAAGACGATATCTTCTGACGTGATTAACAACGGCCACGCACATCTTTGGGGTTGGCATAGCAAGTTCCCTTTCCATCAGCGCAGGGGAACCCCTTGGAGGCGATTTCTCTGCACGCATCCTCCCACTGGTCACCAGCGAGCTTAGCCTCAGCATCTGCTTGAACGCACTATTTAATGTCAGCTGTATGTCGTAACTTGGATGAAAGTGTCACTTACTCGACCGGATGGCGTATCATACGTGGCACCACCCCACTGGATCAGTTAGTTCAGATCGAAGCTATCATTAGAGTACAGAATCCATACCTTGTATCCAGCGTCATTGTAAACCTTGCATGCATCTATAGTCATGCGGAAGTTGTAGGCGTCGCCATTGTGGCAGGCACAGTTGTCGTGAAGCTTTGCCGTGCTACATTGTTATGCTGTTAGGTAAAGCACGGTAGGATTTGGGCTCAGGTGGTCCTTACACAGCGGTGAGGAGAACAAAGGCAGTGAGGGCTTTGGCGAACATGGTGAATGAGTAGGATGGAAACTTGAAGCGATTGAACAGTAAAGACAGATACAAACAATAAAAGAGTGGCGGCGCAAGTGCAACTGAAAGAGTGTATGTCAACAAATGTTGGATGAGGTGGTGTTGGTAGAAATCAAAGACAGTTATTAAGAGAAGCAGCCCATATCATATAACCACAGGATAAGTGATACGTAATTGCCGAACGGCATCATCCGAGCTTTCCCCGTCAATGCAATCCAACTAATTATCTCAGGACGGCATATAGCCATCCATATCCTTGGCAACATGACCTGAAACACGACAACACACTTATTTCAAGTGATCAGCGCAGCTGTCATCCCAACACTAGCCTTATCTGCCTTGACAAAATCGTATTAGCTTCTTAAAATGGAAATACCAGCACACGGCAAATCCGAATTATGGGGAAATCTTTAACGGGATGAGACCAAGCGAAAAACTCTATTTCGAAATGCATGATGACGGGAATACGTGAAACGCGGAATAGATTTCCCCGTGTGGAGAAGGGAGGCCTTTGACGACTTTTATTTGCTGATGATGGGTCAATGCTGTATCAAGGATGAAAAGATGTCAGGGCGATGGAGGTTATACGCATTGCCCGTTTGGGAGTCAGAGGGTCTTTGCAGGGATGGGGGTTCGGCAGACGAGTGACTGCATTGATCAGGACGTGGACCGTAGATGTTGAAAAGATAAAGAAGGCCCGCCTGGAGATGATATTCTCGGGTCAACAACACTGCTTGTATACATTCATTCACTCTTTTGAGTCCCACGGTCTTTACCAACCACAGTCACTCTTTATCTGACTCAAGAAACTACCATCCTGCTTTAATATTGTTATTATTCGCATCTGTAATCATGATCCCTTCTACTCTTCTCGCTCTCCTCAGCCTTGCTGCTGTCTCCCAGGCAGCTGCCACACCCAAGGTCCTCTCCTCAGACGACATCATCGTCCTCAAGACCGATGGCACCACCCAAATCATGAAGGCTGCCGACCTGGAAGCTCTCGAAACCGCCCCCGCTGCCAAGAACTTCACAGCCCCTTCCACCAAGGGCATCCAGCGCCGCGACTGCAAGGACAGCACCGAAGTGCAGGTCCTCTCCGACAAGGAGTTCGTCAACTGGGACGTCCCCATGTCCCCCGTCATCAGCAGCCTTGGAGGCTCCAAGGCCACTGTTAGTATCTCCAACGGCAAAACCATTGGTAACTCTGTCACCGGCGGCGCGGGTGTTAGCATTCCTCTCCTCAAGTCGCTCCTCAATGTTTCGCTCAAGATCGACTACTCAAAGACCTGGTCTTCCAGCCAGACCCAGTCGCTCAGCTTCACGGTCCCCGAGAATCAGCACGGCATTATCGTCAGTCAGCCTTATGTACGACGTGTCCAGGGTAACGTCATCGATGGTTGCACTGGCGAGGCTAAGGATGAGTTCATGTCGGATTCTTACGAGAGCCAGTCTTATGGCGATATGGAGTGGGTTAAGGGTATCATTCGCCTTTGTAGCAGCGAGACTTACCCCATTCCTTTCTGCAACGGTGAGGGTGAGCACAAGTAAACACGACGGGGGGGTTGGAAAATCTGGTAGATGGCCTCAGCCCATGTCAACTACAGATGAACAATCGTGTTAGTGTTGGACTCCACAATGTATCTACTGTTCATGTCAGCCTGCATCACATATCAAATACTCGCGCAATGAAGTAATGCTCCTTTATTCAATCTGCCTCTGATAACATAACGCTTGGTGGTACTGCTATTACGAGGTCCGATTGAAAAGACTCAGATCCAGAGGAATTCTCTCTCCCATCCAAATCGCTCTTTCCAAATGATCCCTTTTCATCGACGCCCACTTGTTCACGCCTTCTTCAGGGATAATATTGGGATGTACAAGGGCTGAAAGGGGTCCCCTCCAGACATTCAACCATGGAATAAATGCTCCGAACTGCGCTGGTGTAAACAGATTCACTTCGAACATGGCAACTGGATGAGGTCCGATAGGTCCCTCCCAGATTTTGTAGACTCGCAGCTCGGGGACTGGATAGGTCAGAATAAGAGATTAGATATTCATATGATTGAAAATAATGTCGCTTACATTCTCGCCTAATACGTTCCCAGAGCTCTTTGGCGTATTTAGTCTGCTCTTGATTGGATTGGAAATAGTAGATGTGAACATCACTGTACTTGTTAATAGTTATTCGGACCATTCGGTTCATGATATACTCACAAGCCACCGCGTTCGCTTCGATCCAGCGGATCTATAAACTGATCATACGCTTCGCTGCGTTTTTCCGAAGGTGGATTGATGTAGCTCTTCCCATCCGCCGCCATCTCGCTTGGCAATGGTGGAGCATCTTCGTACCCTGTTAGAGGGGAAGGATATTTAAAAACTGAAGCGTCGCCCATATTGACTGTTAGTCTTGTAGATTTGGTTGAATAAAGATAGAAAATAGTCGAATGCTTCAAAGGCAGTGAACGTGTTCTTTAACTTTCAGTGCGGGGGACGTCGCCCCGGTAGTTGCGTGATGCCTCATCCCACCAAATTTAATTAATAAGCCATAGTTAGTCAGCGTGACTTGATAAGAAGGTCAAAGCGTACAAAATTACCCTGCAGCCCAGAATTTCGCAAGACTCATCTAAAAGAAGATGGATAAACTCAAGCATCTATTCTGATCCCCTATCTTTGCGATCAACATTATGATATACCATCTTTTGGGCGAATTTTCCCATTGTGGTACCGCTGGTCGTGGCACAATTCACTTTGGAAGATCAAAACTGTTTCCGTGATTTTAGTTCGCTTGAGAAGTCATTCGCAACTCCATCCCATGCTGCTGAGTATTTCTATACAAAATCCTGAATTCAGCTAAAACATATCCTGTTTTCCAAAATAAACTCACAATAAATGACATTCATCATCACTTGGGAAGCTTCGTAATCCTTTGTGGCTATGTGAGCTCTTGACTGCTCGCGTGACACTCCAAGCAGGACTAATTGCCTTGCTTGAAGATAAAGTCGGATCTAACCTCCGTTTTACCCAAGCCATGTAAGTCCGCCTTTGCATGTGGCTGAGACGCGCATCCCTGTAACTATCGCCAGCTTCCTTGATGTCAACCCAGTTGCTTATCACAAGCTTAAAACGTTTATTGGGTGGGCCTCGGGCAATTTTGGCCGGACCCTTCGACATGTCATATCCGTCGGAAGCTTCCTTTTACCATTGGAAGAATCGGCTAACTCCTGCGCCGAGAAACTAGCTGACCCTTTTCTTGCAACTCTCTACCGAGTTTCCGATCATTCTTGTGCATGACATAGCTACGAGGTATGTTACCACGACCTACCTCATCAACGAAAAGTCAATTATTGGCGACGTCTCTGCTACGTCAAAAAATAAAACGGTGACGGTTGTCCTGGAAACTCTCGGCCGAGGGACTACGTATGCAGTGACTCTCCAGCTGGTGCGAGAGACAATCATAGTGCAAACATGGTTAGAATGAGGCTGAGGGATGTCTCTGAGACCCTGACATGATGCCCAGGAACAGAAAATGATGCGTGCTCGTCAGGGCTCAGCGGATCCGAAAGAGGAACAGAGTATCCGATTGGTCAATAGAATGTCACTAGCCGAGTCCGACAACCTGGCTGTGCCGTTATAAGCGGTCGATACGTGTGCCAATGTCGATGACGTCAAACCAGATGAGTTTCATGGATCTTATACCCATTTCTTGATCGTTGTTATTCCCTTTTATAACTCCCAAATCGAATTCAATCTTTGATAAAACAACTGTTTAAGCCATTCATTCCTCCACAATGAATCAATTGAATGAATTAGACCAACAATCTGATTCTTTGGCATCAAGATCAGTATCTCAACAACAATCACCATCTTCTTCACCACCGCCTTTCACATCAACACAAATGGCTGACATTGGAACTGAATCTGGAAACCTTTTCCGTCTAAAGGACGTTCTCTCATATTTCGCCGCTGTCAAGGGCGATCTTTCCAACGTCACAGCCCCGCCTTTTATTCTCGCCCCGAGATCGGCTATCGAGATCCCAGCAGCGTGGGCATGTCATCATGATCTCTTCCTCCAACCTTCTGAAGAACCCGATCCAGGAGTAAGGGCGCTTCTATTAGCCAAGAACTATGTGTGCAGTTTGAAACAGCTTGTTGGTGCAGATACAGAAGATGCAGGCAAGAAGCCATTGAACCCATTTCTCGGTGAATTGTTTCTTGGTACTTTCTCTGACAAAGCCGGCTCGCAATCACAATTAATTGTCGAGCAAGTATCGCATCACCCACCAGTCACGGCATGCTCGATATATAACAAAGAGCGTGGGATATCGTCAACAGGATTTGTTGGCCAGGAGACGTCGTTCAGTCTGGTTAGCGGAGTCGCAGTACGACAGACGGGTTATGCAATTATCAAGGACGATAAGCACGATGAGAAGCACCTGATGACTATGCCGACGATCCTCGTCAAGGGAGTCGCTACGGGCAATCCATACCCAGAACTAGAGGGCCCAAGTTATATCACCAGCTCAAGCGGATACATGACCAAGATCGATTTCCATGGGAAAAGAGCTTTCGGGTTCGGTGAGAAGAACCAAGTTGTTGCTGAAGTCTTTGCACCAGACAACAAGAAGGAGCCACTATATCGTATCACCGGCCAATGGACTGGCGAACTAGCTATTCAAGACTCATCCAAAAACACCCTCGAAGAATTCCACGTCGACAGAATACCAATATCACCACTCAGCGTCGCGCCCATAGATAAGCAGACACCTTGGGAATCACGACGAGCCTGGTACAAAGTTAACCAGGCCATTAAAACACACAACATAGAAAAGGTGTACGCCCACAAGAGTGCCATCGAAGACTCTCAAAGGAGGAGACGGATGGAAGAGGAAAAGAAAGGCACTGAGTGGAACAGACTGTTCTTTACAAAATCCACAAAAGGGGACGCGGTGGCAGAAGATCTGTTAGCTATGATTCCTGAAAGGCTCGAGGGTATAGACTTTACCAAGACAAATGGGTCTTGGACATTTATCGGACAGAATGAGGCAGAGGAGTTGATGCCGAATTTGAATACGGAGACATTGCCGTGATGAATAGATTTTTTAACAGCGATATACGAGTAGGACATACCATAAATATAGAGTCAATCAAGAAACACATGACATTCTAACCTCAGTCTATTCATAGACGACTGAGGTGTGGAATTTGAGACCCAGGATAATGAAAACGATGTGATTGTCTCAACCTTATTGTTTCCGTCTTGGTCTACACTACGACTACCTAACGATGACAGCCACTAAAACAGCTCAGGATACTAGACATGACTTGCCAGTCCAGCTGCCTTTACTTTCGGCAAGCCCATGGGCGATAGGATGGGATCCCAGGCAGAGGGGCAGGCGGGATACATTGGTTTGAGTGTATTCAAGTCAGGCACCAAACCCAAAATATTGAGTCTGCACCTTTCCCAGAACGGGAAGACCAACAGACGAGATGAGTCGAGTGCAACGGAGTGAAGATGTGGTGGCATTTCCTCTCTGCATAGAGAATAGAGCCAAATGGTAGATCGGTAAGCGCGAGCTCGATCAGTTCCCATTGATAGTGTTCATCTGGTCTCGGAAGCATCAACTTTTTGTATAGTCTTCCGCAAAGCTTTTCCAATGGTGGTGGGTCTAGGTGTTGGCTCTCCGTGAACCTCGGGTTCCCTGTTACACACCGTCATCTGCCGATGGTGTGGATGCTTGAGGTAGTCGATAATAGATATCCCTCCTGTATTCTTTGCGAGTTTCTAGATACTGCGCCGCCACGTCGACCTCTATTTCAAGGTTAGTTGAATGAAAACTAGTGGACCCTGAGTGGTATAGCAAAGAGAACAGATTGCTCTCGAGCAGCTTAGAAACATCGACGTGAGACCAACAAATCGCCTCAGCCTTCCATTCGACAAAGTACTTCAACTCGCCAACTATTTGAATAACCCACATGGCCCGAACGACTCGAGTTTCTTTCTGCCAGGTGGGCTGTCCCATGTCAACCAATGGAAAAAGGGTACTGAAGATAACAGGAAACCCAACCTGGTCATAGTAAAGTGCTATACGCTTACCCGACGTACAATGGGCATGATGTAAAGGCCTGTGCCTTGGATCTCGTAGAGGTGCTAAGTCATGAGACAGGCAAGACTGTGACAACGCCAAGATATGGTAAGCCGTTGCGACGACCGATCTTTTAGTACATGCTGTGGTCTGTGTAAGGGAACCCGGGCCTAGATCTTGCTTGGTCTCGTCGAATGTACGAGGAAATGGATTGGGACCATGATCGAACATATGCCATGGAAGCACATCGGGAAGGTGATCTCTGGGAACCAAACCGTGCATAAAGATCCGAAATTCCTTTAAATCGACGAAAGGGAGCCGTCCAGATCGCATTAACACCATTGCCCGTATTAGTTCTCTGATCTTTGGTGGCGTGATCGATTATGGTCCTGAAAGTACACTTTCAATCATGGTATTGTGGTAACAGTCGAAGAGGCGCCATACCATGGGCGATGCTCGCATGAGGTTCCATAGTGTTTCGAGGCTTGGAAAATTCTCAGAAATATGAAGGAGGATCTCTGCTGGTAATTCATCTAACGAGTTTGCAATCCTCGCGGCTGGACCTTTCTCTTCGGCATGATTCGTGACTGCCGGCGTGGTGGGATACATGGTGGGTGGGCGGTCGGTTGTAGCGAGGGTGAATCCTGGATGTCTTTGAGAAGAGAGAATGGCTGAGGCCTTCTCTAATAGGGACACAAGAATAAAAGATTTGTGGGTGAACTATTCGATAACTTTTGTGTTTAGTGACAGGGTTTGCATGTGTCTTGTTCCTACTGGTTCTCGAGAAGCATGACAGTCGAATTTCGGAAGCCAGTTGTATGGCAACAATTCAGTGGCCAACGCGATGACAAGCTTTAGGTACCAGGCAATATGGTTCCTTTCCTCGTCTTCTGAAAATTATGTTTTGTCAAAAACTCGCTTGTGTACCGAAAGCTTATTACCCAGGAGATCATCACAAGTGTTAATCACAACGTGTCATCTGGAGCAAAGTGTCACAAATCGTTCATGGAATCAACCAGTATGAGAAGACTTGGATAATGTGAGATTGTATTTAAACTTTGCGAAGATCTCATGACGGAAATGACTGTGGCAAATGCTTATGCTTATGCTAGAACGTGGCCGATGCCCAAGGCTTTCTATAAGACCTATGTTCGGAGTTGTAATCTCTTATAGAATGACCTTGGAGAAGCCGATAATTCCTGAAACACTGGTACGAATGGTCTTAAACAGTGAAAACAGCGTAGAGACCAGCGGTTGTACCGATGCACTGTCCATCACGGAGATTACCAGTGAAAGGCTGGCTGCCATCAGCACGGTTGCTGAAGCCGCGGTCTAAACAAAAGTGTTAGTATGATTTTCTAATTTTCTATGATGACTAGGACTTACAAGAGAGGCCAGATCCGTTGGAATCAACGTACAGACCACCACGAGAGCCAGCAGGACCACCAGAGTGGTAGGTGCCGCCCTGGTTGGGGTTGTAGTCGATGAATCGGGAGCCGATGAAGTTGCGGCAGCCGGTATCAGAGTAGCTACATGTTTGTCAGTAACTAGTATAGATTTGTGAAGGGTGGTGACGAACAAGTTGACCTTGATAGAAGCGGCCGAGGCCAGGGTGGCGATGGAGAGGAGGCTGGCGAAGTGCATTGTGAAAGTTGACTTGGTGGAAGATAGCTAATTGTTTGGTTATATGATTGAGGATGTGAAGTTGTTGGTTGTTAGGATAAAAGATGAATGAGTCGTACCTCTTTATACTTGTGATCTCACTTCGTTGCTCCAGCGTTTGTTGACCTCCTTCCTGAACTTCACTAGTCTAAAGTCATATACATGGTCTCTATTCCTTGTTAACGTTGTTACAAAGCACATGGAAATACCTTCATAAGCTGAAGTCTTCAGGGTTAATTGTGGAATCGAGCAACGGATCATAGTCCAGCCAGACAATGAACCCTGGCTGATAGGGGCGGCTGACTGCTCGGAGGAAGCTTTCCGTACGGACCCACGACACATTTTGTGCCGCATAACCGGCTAAGAAGATCCTTCTTTACCACTCATTAAAACGCAAATCCTATGTACATTGCCCGAAGTGATAGTTGGTATACTTGGTTGGGATGAAAGGGAGAAAACATCAGTTCGGGGCTGAAACATGATCATATCAGGGAGCTACAACTGGAGGGTAATTAGAGGACTTTTATAAAAGACCCAATGCCAAATTATTCCGTCGCATTGGTCAATAAGTTTATTTAATGTTGTGTACCTCAAATTTAGTCAGGAGCCAGCTGAGTTTGATCAGCATAGGCACGACGAGCCAGCACCCAATCAGTGGAGAGAGATGAGGAGCCGCTACACCAACATCCAATTTCTCCATGGTCTAGAGTCGAATTGTTTGCCACGAGTGGATAGGTTTCAAGTGAATTTGCCTTATTGGTCCATCAATTGGAGGGGCGGGCAGAGGGGCGGGCGGGAAGTCGGCTTCGGCCGCCCATCCCCTGTCGTATTGACATGAATACGAATATCCTCAAGTTCCAGTGCATATTCTTGCATCTAAAGGTGTATTTGATTGGCTGGTACTGATTAGCATCGAGCGGGTAAAAGCTGGTGTGGTCTTCACGTAAGCAAGTATAAGCATAAACGAGAACTACATAATCAGTATGCATGAGCGATTGACA